>CACRXK020008106.1:2710-21428 GCA_902702795.2 Paramuricea clavata
AGGGACGCGAGGCTCTGGGATAATCCGTTGCCGGAAGCCAGGAATTCTGGCTAAGATTGAACTAACGCATTCCATTTCAACGCCCAATCAGATTCCTCCCTGAAACGGATTATCCCAGAGCCTCGCGTTCCTTAACGAGGATCGCAGGCTCGGGGAACGAGATTGAGAATCAGAGGTGGGAAAAGTTTCGGAACCAACCTGTGAACCTAGTTCCCAGAATTTTTTTTGAGTTGAGAGTTTTGCAGAAAATTTTCCAGAGAATATTTCAACATTTTGAGATAACTCTGTTTACTCAACTTACAACTATTGTACTTTATTTACACTGTGCACACTAACATCAGCAGCCTTTTAAATATTTGAGAGAAATTAATTCTGTTACCCACCCCTGCCATCACAACAATGAGGTAAAATGGTAAATATAGCTCTGCAAAGTCTGCAATAAAATGCAAATTAAAAAGTGAACTTGTAAATAAAATATGCAATGAAATAAGCTTCAAATGCCAGTGCGATATGCTATAATTATTATACTGCTATAATACTAGTATGATCATAACAACAAAAAAATGCAAATCAGACAAAAAGTCAAGTGATGGAATATTCAAATAAGATTATAGGACACTTAGTTAAAGTGAAGTCCGTATGTAAACAAACGGTTTGTTTACATTTTGAACTGCTGTATTTTTAAAAAATATGATGTACTGTCTGAATATCTAACACCATTTTGGTTCGCTATGCTTCTAAATGAATATGAAATAGAGTTTATGTTCAGAAAAATTCGAAACATTCGAAATTTGGGCAATGTTTACATCAGAGGGTCCTCACATTGTTATGAGCAGAACCGATGCGCAGAACGGACTTGACTTCCACTTTAAGCGTTAGATCCTTACTAGTTGATCATAACTCATAAATGTGGTATATAACGGACAATCATTGCGATGCACTACTATACGAGTGATGTTTGGAAATTTTGCCAAAATTGGACGAGCCGCCAGGGCGAGTCCAATTTGGCAAATTTCCAAACATCACGAGTACTATTAATCCCTAATTGTACGAGCAACATCGCATGATTACTTGTTTATTATTAGCATGACAAAATTGGATACGCACTTCTCAATGTCAACATCATATTCTCTCGCCAAAGCCCAGTCTTGCCAGACTTTCAACCAAAATTTGGTGCTTTTGTTTGTATTTTCATTTAGTTATTTTGTTCAAGCACAATTTGGTGCTTTTGTTCGTATTTTCATCTAGTTTCTCTAGGGCAATTTCGTTTCACATTTGTGTTTAAAATACCTTTCCGCCATTTTGTTTGTTTTGGGAAAATCATTAATTGTACTGCAGTACAATTAATGAAATAATTGTACTCCTCTCAACCGATCAGCATCCAGTAATTTTGTCATGCTAATAATAAGCTTTGAAACAACTCGTCTTGGCAACGAAACATTGTCAATTTTTTGCCGTACAAACAAGCCAATAAACCTTGTCAATGAAAAGTTATGTAATTATGCTGTATTTTTTCAGGCATTATCAGGTGACTGTGGCTTTATGGCTGCAAATCTTTATGCTCGCAGTATTTTTGGTGAAGATGCGTTGGCTAATGTCAGCATTGAAATTCCTGTTGATGAAGGTCCCGAGGCTGCCGTAACTGGTCATATTCGCATTCGAGCCAAAAGCCAGGTTTGTCATTTACTGTTTTGGTCATGATATATCATAGCTGCTCCCAATTAATTGATTATTTTTCGATTCCGCAATCGATAATACTTAAAGGTGGCTGATTATATTCACATCTGGTGTTCACGCCATCTCGCGTCATTGTTTGTGTTTCATAACGCATTGCATCTTAATTGACGATGTCATTACAAATGCCAATATATTCATCAATAATGATTTTTCTGTGTTGGTGTAATGTACTCAGGTGAATATGATGCTTGTGATGTTACTCTGAGTGTATATCCACACTGGGTAAGCTTGAAAAATATGCCTGGCCACGGTGGGAATCGATCCTACGACCTTTGGAATACTAGCCCAATGCTCTGCCAACTGAGCTACGCGGTCAGATCGGTTCGAGTATGATTATTAGATTACATTGATATCGAAGAAACTAGATTCTGTTCCGAAATATCACATACATGGGCTAGTATTCCAAAGGTCGTAGGTTCGATTCCCACCGTTGTCAGGCATATTTTTCAAGCTTGCCCGGTGTGGATATACACTCAGAGTAACATCACAAGCATCTTATTCATCAATATTAATCTGAGTGTATATCCACACAGGGCAGGTGTGAATGTATTTGAATTGTATATTGTTGTTCACAGTTCGCTTATCATATTACTCAAATTACTGTATCTCATTTTCTCAAATACTGTATCTCAAATTACTGTATACTCAAATTACTGTATCGCACCCCCCCCCCCTGCACTCCCTCTGGCCAGGGCTAGGGGACGGGAGTGCACCCCCTCCCAGTAAATTCATCCCTGGCCTGGCCACGGTGGGAATCGAACTGAGCTACGAGGCCAAGTCTGTTCGAGTGTGTGGTATTTCGGACCTAAGTCTAGTATCTTCGATACCAAAGTGTTCTATGATCATGATATTTTGGGTGTGTTTTGGTGTTACGTACTCAGGTGAATATAATGGGTAGGTCGCGGGTTCGAGTCCCACCGTGGTCAGGCTAACTTTTCAGCCTGCCCGGTGTGGATGTACACTCAGAGTAACATCAAAAATATTATATATTCACCAGAGTACATCAGACCAAAAAACACACAAAATATTAATCTATTGTTAAAGAACGATCGATTATGAAAATGAACGAATTGGAGCATCCCGGAATATTATACATGACTAATGACAGAATTCTGAACCTTAAGCCCCGTTTACACTACGCTCAATTTTTGGTACCGTGCCTGTACCAGTTTTTTGGTTATTGGACTACCTAAATACGGGCACCAATTTTATCCGTGTCGTACCAAAAATTGAGCGTGGTGTAAACGGTGCTTTGGTGACATGAACTTGAGAAAACTGAATAGATTAATTTTGTTTTCTTTTAGGGCATGGCATTGAGCTTGGGTGATAAAATTAATCTTTCTCAGAAGAAACAAGCTGCAAACTAGAATTAGTATACAACCTATATAGATGTATCCCTAGAAATATCGTTTCAGATTGCCATTAAATAAAATAAATCTCTGCCTTAATCATATTACAGCAGTTGTGCAACCAACTCAAATGTTGAAAGCAATACATTTAGGCATGCTCACTATGATTCAATATCAGAATCGTCAACAGACTCGCTATTCAGTGGCGTAACTACTGTGGGCTCAGACCGGGGGCCCCCAACCCTAATGGGCCCCCAACGCCAATGGGCCAAATGGGTGCCCCCGGCTTAGGCGATAGGGCAAAAACATTGGCCAGGGCCTCTGATATGTTACAATGTCGTTTTCTGACCATCAGAATTCTGTAAAATCTCTCCCCAAAGTCCAGGGAATAGCATTTCAGAGAGTCTAGATGCAAAAATTTTCCGGATGAGCAAGCCCTGGCACTTCTACTAGGGGGCCTTCGAAACTTTTGAACCGGGGGCCACCTGATATAAAGTTGCGCCACTGTCGCTATTTATAGTACTAGAAGTTACTATTGCAAGTGAGTTGTTGTCTGGTAAATGTTTAGAAAATTGCGTTAGAAAATATTGAAATCATCTTGTGTACTCATCATTCAAACAATATCACTACAGTTCATGAAGAATTTTCCAGGCAGATACTTACAAAGTTAATTACTTGCAAATTGTCTCTTTTTGTTTCCCCTTGACATTATTTGGTCCTAATTCCCTAACCCTGATTTGCAATAAAAACTAAACATGGTTTGACCGTTTTTCTGCACTTCCAAACTAATTAGAATCAGGATTCCTTCTGTGTTGGTGTAATGTACTCAGGTGAATATGATGTTTGTGCTGTCACTCTGAGTGTATACCACGCCGGGCAAGCTTGAAAAATATGCCTGGCCACGGTGGGAATCGAATCTACGACCTTTAGAATACTAGCCCAATGCTCTGCCAACTGAGCTACGCGGTCAGGTCTTCCCAAATAATTACGTTATAATAATGCCAAAAAACAATAGTTGTGTCATCAAAGTATGCCCAAAAAGGTATGTTGAAATACTTGTTACTTTCATCGTATTGCAGTTTTTGCTAATGTTTATTTCGTAGGCTTGGCAGTTCTGTTCATCACTTTGAGCACGTTATTATAAAACAAGAAACACACATTTTTACCAAAATGATTGTTAATAATTAAAACCTTTCAGATTTTACCAAAAAAAACATTACCAATTTTCAGATTTTAGAAAAATTTTACCAAAAAGAAACTTATTACCAAATTTTCTTGAAAATTCACGAAATTTTACCAAAAGTAAAACTTTTTACCAAATCTGGTCACACTGGTTGTTCTGACTTGTTCTTGAAATGACGTCACGTGGCACCAATTTGAGCGCCAAAAAATATGAAGATCAAATTTTCTAATTACGAAATATAGAAAAACTCTTCCAAATAATTGAAATACACCAATTCCTTTTATAACATAACATAGAGATTATATTCTATAAACATATTTAATATAAAATTACACCAATATAAATTTTAATTGTCACTTGAGTCACCTGTTTAATAAAATAGTTTGTGCTTTGCCCAGTAAAAGCTATCACGATATTAACTTAACACATGTCCGTGAAATATGAACACTATTCTAGAGATATTCAAAAACATATTTAATATAAAATTACACCAATATAAATTTTAGTCATTTGCTTTGTTACTTGAGTCACCTGCTTAATAAAATAGGAGCTAGTTTTAATGTACGCCTGCCCAGTACTGGTAAAAGCTTTCACGACTAAGACGTTCAAGTATTTGTCTCAGTTGCCAGCTCGTAAGTTGTGGATATGAAATCAAATTCTTGCACTTCCATAAGTCCATTGTGTTCGCTGCAATTGTGTAAACGGGCGGATAGAATTGCGAATTCGGAATAGGAAGTTGGTATCTATGAATTGGTATACAACTGAAATGCGTAGTTGATTTATAAAGCGTAACGATGTTTGAGCAACGACCAGTACAGAACGACACATCTCCCGGATCAATCCACAGTGCCAGTCCAAAACGAAACACCAAAAGGAAAATGTCTTTCGATATATTGCTTAGATCAGCAGCTTCTTGTATGATCGGGTCGACAACGTTTGCGTCCATATTCACGCAACGAAAGCCATTCCCTTTCATCGGTTTATCTGGATACCAATGATTCGTGAATTTGTCGACGATCAATTGTTTTAAAACTGCTTTATAATTCGTTAACTGTTCCTCTGTCAACATTGTGCCACTCTGCGCACGAATGCTCGCATACAAAAACTCGCATGCACATTCGATTTCTTCTATCATCGCTTTAAAATGTTGTCCAAATCTTGCCGTGACTTCTTATACACTCAGCAGCGTTTCTGAACGACTGTAGAACACGTTTCTTTAAGTAAAGAAACAGTTCGAAACTTTCTTTGTTTTTGAAACGGAATATCACATTGTGTATTTATAACGAGATAGTTCCAATCTTCGCGCCACCTACAGGGAGCCCAGGCGTTGATCTGTGTCACTGAGCTATAATAATTTGAAATGGAGCCTGATAGGCCGTGGGCTGTTGGCCAAAATTATTTCGCTTCGTGGCACCCATGTGGGAAATACTTGGTTTGGGGTTTATTTGAAAGGCATATAGGTACATCACTGCCAAAAAAAAAGTTCCCAAGCAAAAAGTTGCCCAATACTGAGAAAATGGGTGATCAATGATTATCCTCTATTAAATTGTATCCTCTATTAAAACGTACAAAAAACCGCATATAAGACTTTTAAACAGTTTTTTGATTTTTCAAATAGTCTTTGAGTTATTGCTGTTTTAAATGTGAAAATTGGACCAAAATGTCGCAATAAGGACTGGGTACTAGGTCAAAAACGCGTTTGACAGCGTATAACTCGAAAACAATTTTAGATATAAAAAAAACTGTTTAAATGTCTTATATGTAGGTTTTTGTAAGCTTTCTGATAATGCAAGTCATTTTTGTTGTAACTGAATACAAAATTTCACATTTTCTTGCTGTAATACAATTTAATAGAGGACAATCACTGATCACCCATTTTCTCGGTGTTGGGCAAGTTTTTTGCTTGGAAACTTTTTGTGGTAATTAAGCATATATGGTTCTATGAATTGAACCACAGAAAATCTATTTCCCAGGGGGGTGCCACGAAATTGCTTTTCTAGGCACTTTTTCGCACAACAGCCCACGGCCTATGACCACTGAGCTGTATAATACATGCCAGGTGATCTCGTATTCGTATTTTAGCCAATCAGCGCTCAGGAAGGGTTGTCCGAATAGAAATCCATTTTGATGTATTCAGTCAATTATATTTTTCGTTATTCTTTATGAAACTAGTTGAAATTTTGTAATTATGTTCGGTTATGAGAACTCTAACTCTGACAAAAATATGGAATCGAAATAAAGTATATTACAGGAAATATTCAGTTGTTTTAATCATAAAATGGATTTCTATTTGACAACTAGTGCCAGTACTTTTCCGCGTATCAAGATCATCTGGTGGAGAGCGCAACTATAGATACAGAAATTGAAGCCGGAAGTCGCGCGCGGCCGCCATCTTACCTTGTGACCACCTTGACACAGAGAAGAGATGGTACAGAGAGGAAACACGCGGCAAATTGTGTCATGCCGATATATTCAGTCTATTTACTATAGAAAATTAACTTCCTGGGAACGACATTGTTACCTTGGCAACAAAATTAGAAGTGTTTTCCATGCGTCTCATCATGTACAATCAGTATGCAAAATTTCATTTGATTTGGGCCCATAATAACTGAGCTATGCTTCAGTGTAGTATTCAATAAACATACTTACCCAGCTAATGACGTCACACGTTGTGCTGAATCAGCAATTTATATTTTGCACATTTTTGCGTATAACTTCGGAACCAGATGAGATAGAATAGAGCATTAAACGGCCAATCGGCTTATTTTTTCATGCACTTTCAGACGAAGCAATAAGATAGATGAAGCAATTTTTGTTGCTCATACCCTTTAAAGGCCGACCATTTAACTTTTGAGGTGTGATTTACTGCTGGCAGGGAATTTTTTTCTGGGATCAAGTGCAAGTTTTTTTTCTATCCCATCACCATGTACGATTTTTTCTGCCACTCTTTCGCAGCATTTTTTTTTCAATAGCTTATATTATTTAGATTCTTTAATTATAGTTAACGTTGAGTTTTCTAGCTTCATGCATTGCTTTTAATAATACATATTGCTATGAGGTATAACATTTGGTTCAGGACCTCTTTTAAGGCACGGCCATAGGAAGCTCTTTTCGATTGGGGGGCTGAAAGCGAGGGCCGAAGGCCCGAGGAAATTTTTATATTTAAAGTCTCTGAAATGCCATTTCCTGGACTTTGGGGGAAGATTTGTTTGTTTTTATACAATGCAATATAATGCATATATAGACATGCAACTGAAAGTAACTGTTTGCAGCATTGTTCCATCTTCACTTTATACTGTCTCTATAGGATCTAAAAAGCACAGAAATGAGATACCATTATTTTACAACTTTCAATTTCTTTCAAATTATTAATTTTAATCTGCTTCTTTGGAATAAAACACCATTGAGGTCTTCTCAGAAGAGTGATAATTTATAATCATGACTATGACTATGACTTTAATAAGGAACATTGTCATATTACACAAGCAGGGATGGGATGGTATATATTCTCACAAGGCATTGCGTTTAAGCACCCACCATTAACATAAATAAGGTCACTACAACGCACCTGCTACTTTTTCTACCATCCTGAATCATTTGTTCCTTTAACAAATCCCACAAGCGACATAATTTGTTTGCGTTGATAGAAACAAATATGAGGTGATATGAGTATATTATGATCTTGTCCATATTAAAATTCACCATTTCCAAAACAATAAAGTTCATGACCAATTTCTTCATATCTCATGTGTTAACTTATGGTATAATTCACCGATCTCTATCAGAAATTCCTATCTGAAAGGTGTTGTCACGACTGTATTCATGATTCATCTCAGTCGCACTCAGAAACGTCGTCAAAAATATAGACACGTTTCTTTACGATTGAGTTCATTTGAATGTAAAAGAGGTCCCCAACATTCTTGAACATGTGCTTTTGCTTAAAATACCATATTTGACTTGATTTGTTCCTCTATTGCGAGATAACAGAACAAAACAGTTGAAAATACCGTATTAATCACGATAATACTCACATTTTGATAATATTTTGTATACTTCTACAATTTTGAGTCCATTTAACACACGATGACGAGGGCATGCACAACGATGTATAGCGATGAAGAGAACCTTATGTAGGGTGAAATCCAAAAAATCTACATATTAACAGCTAGTATCCAACGCAAAACAGAATATTGAAATATATTGTAATTTGTTACTTGTTTCCATCGTTGAGATCATGACATAGTGGCAAACACCGAGGCCATCATCAACGATATAGTTGTGGAGCATTCCTGGGCAAAACTCTAGTAACGTTTTTTGTATAATTTTTTATTTATTTCTTTTCGCCATTATTTTTTCCCAAAAGTCTTCAAATCGCTCCTCATAACAGCTCAATACTCACATTTTGATAATATTTTGTATATTTGGACAATTTTGAGTCGATTTAACTGAACAGGCGATCAAGTGAATTCTTATGCAGGGTGAAGTCGAAAAATAGAATCTAGTGAGTAAAGCAATAAACAGAATATTCAAGTAATATAGGCCTAATTTATAAACTTTGCTTCTATCGATGAGGTCATGGCACAGTGGTAGACACCGAGGCCATCTTGAGCGATATAGTTGTGGAGCATTCCTTGGCAAACTCTAGTAACATTTTTTGTATAATTTTTTCTTCATTTCTTTTTGCTATTATTTTTCCCAAAAGTCTTCAAATCGCTCCTCATAACAGCTTAATACTTACATTTTGATAATATTTTGTATATTTGGACAATTTTGAGTCCATTTAACCCACGATGACAAGGGCATGTACAACGATGCATAGCGATGAAGAGAATCTTATGTAGGGTGAAATCCAAAAAATCTACATATTAACAGCTAGTATCCAAAGCAAAACAAAATATTGAAATATTTATTGTAATTTGTTACCTGTTTCCATCGTTGAGATCATGACATAGTGGTAAACACCGAGGCCATCATCAGCGAAAGGTGCGGAGCATTCCCAAGCAAAACTCCAGTAACTTTTCGCATAATTTTTTTTTATATTTCTCTTTGCCATTACTTTTTCCCAAAAGTCTTCAAATCCCTCCTCATAACAGCTTAATACTCATATTTTGACAATACTTTGTATATTTGGATAACTTTGAGTCGATTTAACTGAACAGGCGATCAAGAGAATTCTTATGCAGGGTGAAATCGAAAAATACTATCTACAGTAGAGCAATAAACAGAATATTCAAGTAATGTAATTTATAAACAATACTTCTGTCGCTGAGGTCATGGCACAGTGGTAGACACCGAGGCCATTTTGAGCGATATAGTTGTGGAGCATTCCTTGGTAAACTCTAGTAACATTTTTTGTATAATTTTTTCTTCATTTCTTTTTGCTATAATTTTTCCCAAAAGTCTTCCAATCGCTCCTCATAACAGCTTAATATTCATATTTTGATAATACTTTGTATACTTGGATAATTTTGAGTCGATTTAACTGAACAGGCGATCAAGAGAATTCTTATGCAGGGTGAAATCGAAAAATACTATCTACAGTACAGCAATAAACAGAATATTCAAGTAATGTAATTTATAAACTATACTTCTATCGCTGAGGTCATGGTATAGTGGTAAACACCGAGGCCATCATGATCGATAGTTGTGGAGCATTCCTGGGTAAAACTCTATAGTAACGTTTTTTGTGTAATTTTTTCTTCATTTCTTTTTGCCATTATATTTTCCCAAACGTCTTCAAATCGCTCCTCATAACAGCTCAATACTCACATTTTGATAATATTTTGTATATTTGGACAATTTTGAGTCCATTTAACCCACGATGACGAGGGCATGTACAACGATGTATAACGATGAAGAGAATCTTATGTAGGGTGAAATCCAAAAAATCTACATATTAACAGCTAGTATCCAAAGCAAAACAAAATATTGAAATATATTGTAATTTGTTACCTGTTTCCATCGTTGAGATCATGGCATAGTGGTAAACACCGACGCGATCATCATGCAGCGAAAGGTGCAGAGCATTCTCAGGCAAAACTGTCCTAGCTTTTCGCATACTTTTTGCTATATTTCTCTTTGCCATTACTTTTTCCCCAAAAGTCTTCAAATCGCTCCTCATAACAGCTTAATACTCATATTTTGACAATACTTTGTATATTTGGATAATTTTGAGTCGATTTAACTGAACAGGCGATCAAGAGAATTCTTATGCAGGGTGAAATCGAAAAATACCAGCTACATTACAGCAATAAACAGAATATTCAAGTAATGTAATTTATAAACAATACTTCTATCGCTGAGGTCATGGCACAGTGGTAGACACCGAGGCCATCTTGAGCGATATAGTTGTGGAGCATTCCTTGGTAAACTCTAGTAACATTTTTTGTATAATTTTTTCTTCATTTCTTTTTGCTATTATTTTTCCCAAAAGTCTTCAAATCGCTCCTCATAACAGCTTAATATTCATATTTTGATAATACTTTGTATACTTGGATAATTTTGAGTCGATTTAACTGAACAGGCGATCAAGAGAATTCTTATGCAGGGTGAAATCGAAAAATGCTATCTACAGTACAGCAATAAACAGAATATTCAAGTAATGTAATTTATAAACTATACTTCAATCGCTGAGGTCATGGTATAGTGGTAGACACCGAGGCCATCATGATCGATAGTTGTGGAGCATTCCTGGGTAAAACTCTTAGTAACGTTTTTTGTGTAATTTTTTCTTCATTTCTTTTTGCCATTATTTTTTCCCAAAAGTCCTCAAATCGCTCCTTATAACAGCTCAATACTCATAATTTCATAGTACTTTGTATATTTGGATAATTTTGAGTCGATTTAACTGAACAGGCGATCAAGTGAATTCTTATGCAGGGTGAAGTCGAAAAATACTATCTACAGTACAGCAATAAACAGAATATTCAAGTAATGTAGGCCTAATTTATAAACTATGCTTCTATCGGCGCTGAGATCATGGTATAGTGGTAAACACCGAGGCCATCATGATCGATAGTTGTAGAGCATTCCTGAGTAAAACTCTAGCAACGTTTTTTGTGTAATTTTTTCTTCATTTCTTTTTGCCATTATATTTTCCCAAACGTCTTCAAATCGCTCCTCATAACAGCTCAATACTCACATTTTGATAATATTTTGTATATTTGGACAATTTTGAGTCCATTTAACCCACGATGACGAGGGCATGTACAACGATGTATAACGATTAAGAGAATCTTATGTAGGGTGAAATCCAAAAAATCTACATATTAACAGCTAGTATCCAACGCAAAACAGAATATAGAAATATATTGTAATTTGTTACCTGTTTCCATCGTTGAGATCATGGCATAGTGGTAAACACCGACGCGATCATCAGCGAAAGGTACAGAGCATTCTCAGGCAAAACTGTCCTAGCTTTTCGCATACTTTTTGCTATATTTCTCTTTGCCATTACTTTTTCCCCAAAAGTCTTCAAATCGCTCCTCATAACAGCTTAATACTCATATTTTGACAATACTTTGTATATTTGGATAATTTTGAGTCGATTTAACTGAACAGGCGATCAAGAGAATTCTTATGCAGGGTGAAATCGAAAAATACCAGCTACATTACAGCAATAAACAGAATATTCAAGTAATGTAATTTATAAACAATACTTCTATCGCTGAGGTCATGGCACAGTGGTAGACACCGAGGCCATCTTGAGCGATATAGTTGTGGAGCATTCCTTGGTAAACTCTAGTAACATTTTTTGTATAATTTTTTCTTCATTTCTTTTTGCTATTATTTTTCCCAAAAGTCTTCAAATCGCTCCTCATAACAGCTTAATATTCATATTTTGATAATACTTTGTATACTTGGATAATTTTGAGTCGATTTAACTGAACAGGCGATCAAGAGAATTCTTATGCAGGGTGAAATCGAAAAATACTATCTACAGTACAGCAATAAACAGAATATTCAAGTAATGTAATTTATAAACTATACTTCTATCGCTGAGGTCATGGTATAGTGGTAAACATCGAGGCCATCATGATCGATAGTTGTGGAGCATTCCTGGGTAAAACTTTAGTAACGTTTTTTGTGTAATTTTTTCTTCATTTCTTTTTGCCATTATTTTTTCCCAAAAGTCCTCAAATCGCTCCTTATAACAGCTCAATACTCATAATTTCATAGTACTTTGTATATTTGGATAATTTTGAGTCGATTTAACTGAACAGGCGATCAAGTGAATTCTTATGCAGGGTGAAGTCGAAAAATACTATCTACAGTACAGCAATAAACAGAATATTCAAGTAATGTAGGCCTAATTTATAAACTATGCTTCTGTCGGCGCTGAGGTCATGGTATAGTGGTAAACACCGAGGCCATCATGAGCGATAGTTGTGGAGCATTCCTGCGTAAAACTCTAGTAACGTTTTTTGTATTATTTTTTTCTTTATTTCTTTTTGCCATTATTTTTTCCCAAAAGTCTTCAAATCGCTCCTCATAACAGCTCAATACTCACATTTTGATAATATTTTGTATATTTGGACAATTTTGAGTCCATTTAACCCACGATGACGAGGGCATGTACAACGATGTATAGCGATGAAGAGAATCTTATGTAGGGTAAAATCCGAAAAATCAACATATTAAAAGCTAGTATCCAAAGCAAAACAAAATATTGAAATATATTGTAATTTGTTACTTGTTTCCATCCTTGAGATCATGACATAGAGTAAACACCGAGGCCATCATCAGCGAAAGGTGGGGAGCAGTTCCCAGGCAAAACTCTGGTAACTTTTCGCATAATTTTTTTATATTTTTCTTTGCCATTACGCGTTCCCAAAAGTCTTCAACTCGCTCCTCATAACAGCTTAATACTCATATTTTGATAATACTTTGTATATTTGGATAATTTTGACTCGATTTGACTGAACAGGCGATCAAGGGAATTCTTATGCAGGGTGAAATCGAAAAATACTATCTACAGTACAGAAATAAACAGAATATTCAAGTAATATAATTCATAAATTATATTTCTATCTTTGAGATCATGGCATAGTGGTAAACATCGAGGCCATCATGAGCGATAGTTGTGGAGCATTCCTGGGCTAAACTCTAGTAAAGATTTTTTGTATCATTTTTTCTTTATTTCTTTTTGCCATTATTTTTCCAAAAAGTTTCTAAATCGCTAAACAATTCTATTTTGATAATATTTTGTATATTTGGGCAATTTGAAGTCGATTTAACCAAGGATGATGAGAGATGAACCAAGATGTTAAAGGATGAAAAGAATTCTTGTGTAGGGTGAAATCCAAAAAATCTACATACAGCTAGTACAACGCAAAACATCGATCAGCTCGAAATTTTCTAAATCCCAAACTTTAGTTGACTCACGGGTAACGGGTAACGGGTAATACAATTTATAATCAGTAGGACGGGTAAGGATTCATTTGCATATACGCATACTGTCTGAAAGTTTATATGTCAAAATGTGCTTCAAAATTTTCCTGAGCGAAAACTTTCTTCATCATTATGCCTTTTGAACATTTCTAAGTCGGTCCATGACGAAAAAGTTTATTCGATCTGTTAGAAATTTTCTAAATCCCAAACTTTAGTTGACTCAAAATTGATCCCACGGGTAACGGGTAAGCGTAATACTATTTGTAATGTAGGACAGGTAAGGATTCATTTGCATATACGTATACTGTCTGAAAGGTTATATGTCAAAATGTGCTTCAAAATTTTCCTGAACCAAAACTTTCTTCATCATTATGCCTTTTGGACATTTCTAAGTCGTTCCAAGACGAAAAAATTTATTCGATCAGCTGAAAATTTTCTAAGTTCCAAACTTTAGTTGACTCAAGATTGATCCCACGGGTAACGGGTAAGCGTAATACTATTTATAATGTAGGACGGGTAAGGATTCATTCGCATATACGTATACTGTCTGAAAGTTTATATGTCAAAATGTGCTTCAAAATTTTCCTGAGCCAAAACTTTCTTCATCATTATGCCTTTTGGACATTTCTAAGTCGTTCCAAGACGAAAAAAATTATTGGATCAGCTGAAAATTTTCTAAGTCCCAAACTTTAGTTGACTCAAGATTGATTTCACGGGTAAGCGTAATACTATTTATAATATAGCACGGGTAAGGATTCATTTGCATATATACGTATAATGTCTGAAAGTTTATGTGTCAAAATGTGCTTCAAAATTTTCCTGAGCCAAAACTTTCTTCATCACTATGCCTTTTGGACATTTCTAAGTCGGTCCAAGACGAAAAAGTTTATTCGATCGGTTCAAAATTTTCTAATTCCCAAACTTTAGTTGACTCAAGATTGATCCCACGGGCAAGGGTAAGCGTAATACTGTTTATAATGTAGGACGGGTAAGGATTCATTTGCATATACGTATACTGTCTGAAAGTTTATATGTCAGAATGTGTTTCAAAATTTTCCTGAGCCAGAACTTTCTTCATTATTATCCCTTTTGGACATTTCTAAGTCGGTCCATGACGAAAAATTTTATTCGATCAGCTCGAAATTTTCTAAGTTCCAAACTTTAGCTCACTCAAGATTGATCAAACGGGTAACGGGTAAGCGTAATACTATTTATAATGTAGGACGGGTAAGGATTCATTTGCATATATACGTATACTGTCTGAAAGTTTATATGTCAAAATGTGCTTCAAAATTTTCCTGAGCCAAAACTTTCTTCATCATTATGCCTTTTGGACATTTCTAAGTCGTTCCAAGACGAAAAAATTTATTCGATCAACTGAAAATTTTCTAAGTTCCAAACTTTAGTTGACTCAAGATTGATCCCACGGGTAACGGGTAAGCGTAATACTATTTATAATGTAGGACGGGTAAGGATTCATTTGCATATATACGTATACTGTCTGAAAGTTTATATGTCAAAATGTGCTTCAAAATTTTCCTGAGCCAAAACTTTCTTCATCATTATGCCTTTTGGACATTTCTAAGTCGGTCCAAGACGAAAAAGTTTATCCGATTAGTTCAAAACTTTCTAATTCCCAAACTTTAGTTGACTCAAGATTGATCCCACGGGCAAGGGTAAGCGTAATACTGTTTATAATGTAGGACGGGTAAGGATTCATTTGCATATACGTATACTGTCTGAAAGTTTATATGTCAGAATGTGTTTCAAAATTTTCCTGAGCCAAAACTTTCTTCATCATTATGCCTTTTGGACATTTCTAAGACGGTCCATGACGAAAAATTTTATTCGATCAGCTCGAAATTTTCTAAGTTCCAAACTTTAGTTCACTCAAGATTGATCCCACGGGTAACGGGTAAGCGTAATACTATTTATAATGTAGGACGGGTAAGGATTCATTTGCATAGATACGTATACTGTCTGAAAGTTTATGTCAAAATGTGCTTCAAAATTTTCCTGAGCCAAAACTTTCTTCATCATTATGCCTTTTGGACATTTCTAAGTCGGTCCAAGACAAAAAAATTTATTCGATCAGCTGAAAATTTTCTAAGTCACAAACTTTAGTTGACTCAAGATTGATCCCACGTGTAACGTGTAAGCGTAATACTATTTATAATGTAGGACGGGTAAGGATTCATTTGCATATACGTATACTGTCTGAAAGTTTATATGTCAAAATGTGCTTCAAAATTTTCCTGAGCCAAAACTTTCTTCATCATTATGCCTTTTGGACATTTCTAAGTCGTTCCAAGACGAAAAAATTTATTCGATCAGCTGAAAATTTTCTAAGTTCCAAACTTTAGTTGACTCAAGATTGATCCCACGGGTAACGGGTAAGCATAATACTATTTATAATGTAGGACGGGTAAGGATTCATTTGCATATACGTATACTGTCTGAAAGTTTATATGTCAAAATGTGCTTCAAAATTTTCCTGAGCCAAAACTTTCTTCATCATTATCCCTTTTGGACATTTCTAAGTCGTTCCAAGACGAAAAAAATTATTGGATCAGCAGAAAATTTTCTAAGTCCCAAACTTTAGTTGACTCAAGATTGATTTCACGGGTAAGCGTAATACTATTTATAATGTAGGACGGGTAAGGATTCATTTGCATATATACGTATACTGTCTCAAAGTTTATATGTCAAAATGTGCTTCAAAATTTTCCTGAGCCAAAACTTTCTTCATCACTATGCCTTTTGGACATTTCTAAGTCGGTTCAAGACGAAAAAGTTTATTCGATCAGTTCAAAATTTTCTAATTCCCAAACTTTAGTTGACTCAAGATTGATCCCACGGGTAACGGGTAAGCGTAATACTATTTATAATGTAGGACGGGTAAGGATTCATTTGCATATCCGTATACTGTCTGAAAGTTTATATGTCAGAATGTGTTTCAAAATTTTCCTGAGCCAAAACTTTCTTCATCATTATGCCTTTTGGACATTTCTAAGTCGGTCCATGACGAAAAATTTTATTGGATCAGCTCGAAATTTTCTAAGTTCCAAACTTTAGCTCACTCAAGATTGATCCCACGGGTAACGTGTAAGCGTAATACTATTTATAATGTAGGACGGGTAAGGATTCATTTGCATATCCGTATACTGTCTGAAAGTTTATATGTCAAAATGTGCTTCAAAATTTTCCTGAGCCAAAACTTTCTTCATCATGCACTATGCCTTTTTGACATTTCTAAGTCGGTCCAAGACGAAAAAGTTTATCCGATTAGTTCAAAATTTTCTAATTCCCAAACTTTAGTTGACTCAAGATTGATCCCACGGGTAACGGGTAAGCGTAATACTATTTATAATGTAGGACGGGTAAGGATTCTTTTGCATATAGGTATACTGTCTGAAAGTTTATATGTCAGAATGTGTTTCAAAATTTTCCTGAGCCAAAACGTTCTTCATCATTATGCCTTTTGGACATTTCTAAGTCGGTCCATGACGAAAAATTTTATTCAATCAGCTCGAAATTTTCTAATTTCCAAACTTTAGTTCACTCAAGATTGATCCCACGGGTAACGGGTAAGCCTAATACTATTTATAATGTAGGGCGGGTAAGGATTCATTTGCATATATACGTATACTGTCTGAAAGTTTATATGTCAAAATGTGCTTCAAAATTTTCCTGAGCCAAAACTTTCTTCATCATGCACTATGCCTTTTTGACATTTCTAAGTCGGTCCAAGACGAAAAAGTTTATCCGATTAGTTCAAAATTTTTTAATTCCCAAACTTTAGTTGACTCAAGATTGATCCCACGGGTAACGGGTAAGCGTAATACTATTTATAATGTAGGACGGGTAAGGATTCATTTGCATATAGGTATACTGTCTGAAAGTTTATATGTCAGAATGTGTTTCAAAATTTTCCTGAGCCAAACTTTCTTCATCATTATGCCTTTTGGACATTTCTAAGTCGGTCCATGACGAAAAATTTTATTCGATCAGCTCGAAATTTTCTAAGTTCCAAACTTTAGTTCACTCAAGATTGATCCCACGGGTAACGGGTAAGCGTAATACTATTTATAATGTAGGGCGGGTAAGGATTCATTTGCATATATACGTATACTGTCTGAAAGTTTATATGTCAAAATGTGCTTCAAAATTTTCCTGAGCCAAAACTTTCTTCATAATTATGCCTTTTGGACATTTCTAAGTCGTTCCAAGACGAAAAAATTTATTTGATCAGCTGAAAATTTTCTAAGTTCCAAACTTTAGTTGAATCAAGATTGATCCCACGGGTAACGGGTAAGCGTAATACTATTTATAATGTAGGACGGGTAAGGATTCATTTGCATATACGTATATACTGTCTGAAAGTTTATATGTCAAAATGTGCTTCAAAATTTTCCTGAGCCAAAACTTTCTTCATCATTATGCCTTTTGGACATTTCTAAGTCGTTCCAAGACGAAAAAAATTATTGTATCAGCAGAAAATTTTCTAAGTCCCAAACTTTAGTTGACTCAAGATTGATTTCACGGGTAAGCGTAATACTATTTATAATGTAGGACTGGTAAGGATTCATTTGCATATACGTACGCATAATGTCTGAAAGTTTATATGTCAAAATGTGTTTCAAAATTTGCCTGAGCCAAAACTTTCTTCATCATTATGCCTTTTGGACATTTCTAAGTCGTTCCAAAACGAAAAAATTTATTCGATCAGCTGAAAATTTTCTAAGTTCCAAACTTTAGTTGACTCAAGATTGATCCCACGGGTAACGGGTAAGCGTAATACTATTTATAATGTAGGACGGGTAAGGATTCATTTGCATATCCGTATACTGTCTGAAAGTTTATATGTCAGAATGTGTTTCAAAATTTGCCTGAGCCAAAACTTTCTTCATCATTATGCCTTTTGGACATTTCTAAGTCGTTCCAAAACGAAAAAATTTATTCGATCAGCTGAAAATTTTCTAATTCCCAAACTTTAGTTGACTCAAGATTGATCCCACGGGTAACGGGTAAGCGTAATACTATTTATAATGTAGGACGG
>CACRXK020008107.1:6348-21428 GCA_902702795.2 Paramuricea clavata
TGTAACATTTTCTGTGGCCTACATTGTGTGTGCTCATTATATATAATATAACTTACAGTAAAAGGACCCTAAAAGGCTAATTACTGGCGGCACGACCGCATCGCCTTCAAAGTCAAATATCTCCGCTCAAATTTGTCGTACGGCAAAACAAATTCGATTACATCTTTTCACAAAGATTTCTCTTTCTAAATAATATGGTTTGATCATAGCTTGGGCAAATTTAGCGACGAACGGAGCCAAAATCTCCTCAATTTCGGATACTGTTCAAAATACTTAGGGCTGCTCGGGCACGATCGTGGACGTGACGTAATCAATAGATACTGACAATAACGCCTTACCACCTTACGTGGGGTGGGACAGCATCAAGCGACAAACTATCGTCGGATTTGATATGCTGTCCCACCCCGGGTAAGGCGGTATTGTCAGTATGTATTGATTACGTCACGTCCACGATCGTGCCCGAGCAGCCCTAAGTATTTTGAACAGTATCCGAAATTGAGGAGATTTTGGCTCCGTTCGTCGCTAAATTTGCCCAAACTATGATCAAACCACATTATTTAGAAAGAGAAATCTTTGTGAAAAGATGTAATCGAATTTGTTTTGGCGTACGAGAAGCTTGAGCGGAGATATTTGACTTTGAAGGCGATGCGGTCGTGCCGCCAGTGATTAGCCTTTTACTGTTATATTATATATAGATGAGCACACACAATGTAGGCCACAGAAAATGTTACATCAGCCGCTCTAAATGAGCTCATGGATTAATTAAAAGAATGTAAAGGTATTATGCTATTATGTCAACTATATTTTATTGTTAAAATGTATTTATTTGACTAATTTAAGAATGTTTTTAAAATAGTTTTGGTTGACTATAAATTTGTTTATAAAAACCGTTAAAAACCCGCAACATTCATTCTGAGATTGGGCCGCCTGTGGTTGACCTCGTCTTAAACTTTGTTGAGAAGTGTACATGCAATTTATAAGTTTACTAATATATTACGCGTAGCCGTAGATACATTGTCGGTTTTATCCATCATAAAATTATCAACTGAAACCGCTCAGTAGACTTAATGGAAAGTATTATCTGATATCCGCTATCCGCTATCTCGTATCCGCCTTCTGGAAGCATGTATCATTACTACATAGTCAATTATTCATAACATTGTATTAATATAAACAACAAAATGTCATTGTACATGATTCCCACTATTAAGTTACTTTGTGACAAAAATGGTTCACTTCTGATTTAAAACAATGACTGGCGATAAAAAGAATACAATCACAAGAATTTTACCAGAAGCGAAATGTTAAGGAACTGCACTGAATTCAATATTTCATATCAATTCTGTTGGTCACGCTATACAAACCATTATGGTAGTCGTATAAAAGTGACACCGCAAACAACGTCTTTATTGCTTTAACCTGGCAAATAATGGATGAAACAACCGTCGTCAACACAGGACGAAAAGCGCACCTTTAATATGCTATTAAAGTAGGATTAATGGTGTATTTTATTCGTGTTTAGTCGCACTTAATGCGTTTTATTAAAGAGATTAAAGGTGCGTTTTAACACCTTTAGTTCGTTGCATTAAGTGCATTAACGACCACATTAATACCCAGAGATTAAAGTTCAATGAAGGATACTAAGTGTGCATTTAATTCGGCCGATTAAAGACCGATAAAATGCGGTTAAAGATGTATTTAGTCGCCTTTAATATTGGTAGAATTGTTGATTAAAGACAACTTTAATCATACAAAAATGTGTTTCTTATAGGTTATTAAAGGTAAATTTAATCAGTTGATTAAAGACCGCTTAAAGGAGCAGTGTCACATTGTGCGCACCCCTGCTGCGCATAACAATAACGGGTTCGGAAACTGTCGGAAATTGCTCGGGCGACATAATCCCCCATTGTTTCGAAGCTGTATAATGATTCTGAGGTAAGTCAAAATATGCATATTTTACATATTTTTTTGTAAAGCAATACGAATCTAATTGAACAGTGATATATCCGTTTACATAGGGAAATCGTTGTGATTGTAAGAGTTCTTGCAGCACTAAAAGAAAGCCTAATGGAACCCGAGGTTGTCCGTGTAAAGGTAGAAATGTAGTGTGTTCGGCAGAATGTCATTGTGGCACGCGTGCAAAACCTTGCCAAAATAAGGGGCGACGTCCATATTCAAGTTGCCACGCAAAACGTCAAATTGACGTTTTTATGACAACACACCCACCCACCCTTGAAAACGTCAAGTGTGACGTAATGAATATTTCAAAACTTAGATTGGGTTTGAACGCTCCAACTATCAAAGTTTTATATATACCTTTTAATATATCCTCTGGGTTAATATTATAAACGTATATAAATATGTAGGAAACAAGAAAGACAAAAATTCTACCAAGTAAGTTCTTTTTTAATATGCAATATTGATAAAATAGTGAAAATATATTAACTTTTCCATCGCGTATTGATACTATTTTAATAAATATTGACGGTTATTTTTAATATATATTCTACATATAGCGTTGTAGTTTTGGAAAATATTCATATTGCCACGGTAAAAATGTCACAGCACTCAGCTTTAACCCACCCACCCACGCAAAACGTCAATTTGACGTTTTGCGTGGCAACTTGAATATGGACGTCGCCCCTAAGGTAAAGCAATCTAAACTTTTATATGTTCACAACTTTGTTTATATTCCAGGAATTATAATAAATAATTTGTCGGATTTTGGTATAGGGAACGGCCGATGAAAGACAAAAACGCAAAAGAGCAGGAAATCCAAGACAAGGTTTTCGCCTTACTCACGCGACTACAGAGTCGGAGGACATGCAAAGGGACAAAGAACACGAAAATGTGAAGGTATGTACTTCACCTTAAAATAATATTTAATTATATAAAAATAACAATTGATGATTTCATATTATTATTACACATATAATAGCATAACCTATACAGTATACAATGTCTTGGCAGGGTTTTGCATTGATAACAATCTTGTTCTACTGTATTTATTTTAGAAATTGATATCTACACTAGATGCAAATATGGTGAAAAAGCTAGCTATTTGTAGTTTACGCAGAGGTATTGGTAGTATGGACTACATCGACACACTACTGATAATGGAGGATGACCTCGATGAAGTTGATCAGGATGCAGAAAGGTTAGGTGCATTTGGTGAATCATCCAATGACAATCCATTGAACTCTGCTATAGACCCTTCTCAGAGTCAGAGCCCTTCTCAATCACAAGACCCAAATCCAACACCCGAACCCACACTTGAATCAGTGCCAGATTGGTGCACATGTGGCAAATGCAGACCAATGCCACAAGAGGTTGAAAATAAATGTTGTAGGCAAAAGAAATGCATAACCTTAACTTCTCGTTTTGCAAAATTATGCCTTGATCCAGATGTGCTGGAGCTTTGTATCCGCAATAGGAGTGACATCCGTAACGATAGAGAGGACAACAGCACAAGAGCATTTCGCAAAGCTGGTTATAGACAGTTTATTCTAGCACGCCATGGCTTTGTAGGCAAAGGGAATAGACGAATTTGTCCATCCTGTGTGGTTTTAAAAATTAGAGAACAGTACCCATCAGTTACTGGTGTTTACATGGGATATAGAGACCATTAATTTTTTAATACAGCAAGAACCCACATATGAGAGTTCATCCTAGATTTTAAGAACCTGTTATGTTAAATTTGCTTATTTCGACCCTCTTTATATAAGAACCTGTTTAGGCTAAAGTTTCAAACAGATGCTTATTTTATTTTTATCACTAGCTCATAAGAGTAAAAATTTATAAATCAAAGAAAATAAACTCTTCATACAGTAATGAAAATGAGTCAGAGTCCTGGATATGTCATAACAATAAGCAGGGTCTGTTTGAACACACCAACAAAAAATAACTGTACCTACACCAACCAAAATTGAGGTGCTTTTTCTTTATAAAATAAGAACTTTACCCTTATTTCATGATAAGCACCATTTATATAATAACCTGTTCAGGCTAACTTGAAAAATACAAATTCTTATATGCAGGGTCTTGTAAGTTAAATGTAAATATAGTAAAAACATTTGGGTAATATATATGGTTCACTGGCTAATTATGTTGTTGTAGTTTCATTTTGATGATTTGTCGTCACTTGCAAATCTGCTCTTTCTTTGGACAATTTCCTTTGTTGCAGGAGGAGGAATGTGGGCTATGGTTGGGGAGATAAGGACAGGGTTGCTATCATTTAAAGAAATGTGTCTTGTCACACCGTCTGCATCACATATTCTTCTGTTTAACATTCTGGATATGAGTACTGGAACATACTCATAACCCTTTTCAACCTTTACAATCTTGACATCCCATTGCCTGGTTCTCGGGTTGTACTTTCTTGTTATTCGCTCTTCCCCTGACTTGGTCTTTGCTTGGGGAAGATTAACATGATAATTCCAGTCAATTGCTGTCAACTGTTTCCTGGCTTTATATGCGTTGTATCTAAAGTTTAGATTTAAGGACTCTCATTTCCAGTATTCAGTAATGTAGAAATATTGTGCTAGGAATACCCAAAACACAAAATGACATACAGCAACAACAACTATGGATACACCAACCTGAATGGCATTCGCTTTGGTGTGTATACCAAGCTTAGACTGTTGGCACATTCAATGCTACCAGTGTGCCTAGAAATAGAGAACATAATTGCATTATACAGTATTTACCAGCTAAAAGGTTATGGCTGCCTTGTCAGTTGGGTTTTATTCTGATCAATGAATACAATTATATCAGAAATTTAATCACAATAAAAAATGCCTGTGTGGAGCATTCTGCCTTCCATTTTATGAGGCTACTGTGTTTGTGAACATACCCAAAATCTTAATTGTATGTATAACAACTATTTACCTGAATCGTGTATAATACTGGAAGCTTGCAAGCAATTCTGGGTTGAGAATGACTTTCTGAAGTTCAATGAAGTCTTTGTCACGACGGTCAAAGCACGGAAGAGTTTCATCATGATCGTCCTCCTCGTGATCACATTCTCCTTCTAGCCATTTGTGCACATTGCACACATGGTATAATAATGAAATCCACTTATCCTAAATAACACACCAAGAACTATAATTACACCGCTTATTAAGAAATTCTACTGTACAACTCAGCATTGTTGGCAAGACGTAATTAAAGCATGTATTAAGGGGTGGACCATTCGAAAAGTGATGGGGGGGGGGGCAAAAGCAAAAATAAGAATCGAGCAGGGGAAACAGAAAAAAAATTTGAGCACGAAAAAAGTTTAAAAAAAATTCATGCAGAGACATTTCAATAGGAAAAATTGACATAAGTAATGGTGTGAGAACAAAAGTTTCTAAACCTAAATATTGAAGACATTGGTGCAAAAAAGGTTTTAAGCATGTTTTAACAAGAATTTGAGGGAAAATTTGTTTTGAACCCTAACTTCATCGATGTTAGTCTGGGAAATTTTTTTGACCCTTTTTTAGTGTCCTGAAAAAATGTTAACCAAACCCCCACCCACCCCGCCCCCTCACACTTTTTGGAAAAAAAAATTAGAGCAACAGATGATTTAAAAAAAAATATTGACACAAGCAAAAAATTTTGAAAATATAATAGTACAGGTTGGAAATGTCCCACCTCCCTCATCACTTTCTAATGGCCCGACCCTAACATCATTTGCAACCAACATGGGATGGTCATGATATGAAAACACCGCTCTTGATTGATGCAAAAACATCCTTACCTTGGGTTGTTTATGCATACTGTAGATGGTCTATTCCAGGAAATTATTTGACTATTTATACTATGGTATAAATAAAATTTGAGAAACAAAGTAATACCTTCATAACTTTTAAAGCCAGCTTCTAAGTCAGAAGTGGTTTCATCCTTCCTGCACATACTGCTACAGTACCAGAAATGCTTAACAATATGCGATGACCAGTCTTTTATTTTACTCATGGGTTTTGTCTTGCCCAACTGAAACAAGAAAACAGTCATGTTGAAATATTCAGCTTACATATTCATTTCAAATCTCTTTTAAAAATAAAATATATTAACACATGTATGCATTTAGCTGTAAGACTCCCCTTAACAATTAAAATCATCTGGTGTTATACAGAGTAAAAAATGATAGTCAGGTACATTTGGGTGTATTGCCGCTCAACTTTATCCTTTTAGTCTGTATAACACCAGGCAATTTTACTCGTCAAGGGAAGAGTCTTGCAGGTTGATGGGTTAAAATATAGAAACAACAACCATAATATTATTCAAAATTGAGAAAATTTAAAGTACAAGACATTGAAGACAAGTTATAATGAGTATTATAATGAAAATTTTGTACAATTATATTGCCAGTACAACTCTCAAAAATTCATAATTGAAGAGTTCACAGCATACACAGCACAAATAAATAGAGCAAAACATTTCATACCTTTGCTAGACTACACTTTTTGATACTTTTGGACTTATGCCAGACATCTAGACTGTGCACAATTGTAGGAAAGTTGTTTTCTGAAAATTGAGATGAATAATATTAGGTTGCACTCCAACAGAATGATTACTATTAAGCGCTAGCGCTATCCCCTTGACAAGTAAAGTCGTCTGGCATTAGGGAGAGTAAAAATAATAAAGGAGAGCGCAATGTGACTCATTGGGTTAAAGTTATATGTGTGTTGTACATACCAAGTAGTGCTTTAACAGAAGTTGATGCATCTGTCACAAATTCCACCACTTTTATGTCTTGGGTCAGCCTCTCCAACCCACGCTTAACAGCTTCCCTTTCCATGTTGGTTGATGCTAAACCAACATGCCTCTTATCTAATATTTCAATATCGATGATGTAGTTGCTATTGGCTTCAACCATAAAATAGCATAGATTTTTGGCATTAAAACCTGGTGAGTCACACTGTCCATCACCACCAATGACATTATCTTGCCCAACAAATTCCTTCAGAAGTTCTTGCCTTGTCCATGCCCACCACTCATTTATTTCGGGAATCAGATATAAACGCTGATAGCGATAAAATGTTGACTTTGAAAGAAGTGCCAAATCATAAAACTTTGCCATTCGCTCAATTTTGGCAAAACTATTGCCTGACAGCAAGATAGAGACAGCTGCTTGTAGGCTGTTCACATAGACTCCTTCCCCAAGTTCATGCGAAGAGCAAAATCTATGTTTGTGACCAGATGAGCAAACAGAATCAATGAATAACGAAGCACAAACAAAACGATAGCTGACTGTTGGTGCATTCACACAACCAGGTGTCTGACAGCGAGCTTGGAATACCTGGAGTAATAACACAAGGGAGCAGACAAATTTGCTTTCCTTGACCATCTCAAATTCGTGTGGGAATTTGTTTATTTCCTCACCCCTACTCAGTTTACGATGAGGCCCATATGTTATGCTGCTGGTACTGGCAACCTCTGGGACTTGTGGTGGGTTTGTTGTTGTTGTTGTTGTTGTTGTGTTGTTGTTGTTGTTGTTGTTGTTGTTGTTGTTGTCATTGGCAGATCTTTCTGTTCATCATCAACATCAGACTCAATGGAACTGTTTGCAAAATAAGTAACAGATATATCAATTTACCCAGTATTTCAAACAATACTCTATGCATATAGTAAAAAGGTTGCATTATAGGCACATTAAGGTGCATCATTGCAGCTTAATGGATTGGAATGAATTATACGTCATACACTATACATGTGTTGGCAAACATATTGTCCGGTGTTAAGAAGATTTCAATGGCCATATTTATAGATTTTAATGGTAATTAATAGATTTTATAAAACCTATGGTTTGGTCATTTGACATGAATGGCATACTGTATATGTAAAACACATTTGTAGAGTAAATACGTAGAGTAAAAAGGGCAAACAAATAAGCCACCACCACCGGCCTATGGTAGCATACAATACCCATATTTAAAATTCAGACCACTGTATATGAACAAGAAATACCAAAACTCACTAAATGTCCTCTCCAGATATTCCATCATCTGAATTGTCATCCAGATCCATTGTTGGGTCAGTT
This sequence comes from Paramuricea clavata, assembly GCA_902702795.2. Classification (NCBI taxonomy): domain Eukaryota; kingdom Metazoa; phylum Cnidaria; class Anthozoa; order Malacalcyonacea; family Plexauridae; genus Paramuricea; species Paramuricea clavata. The sequence goes on from CACRXK020008107.1 coordinate 14,369, forward strand.
GAACTATATAATTATATGACAATACAAAAAAAGTGTAAATAGACTAGAACACCTAAGCTAGATCAGGTACCATGCACAGTATGAGAATGTGCAGTACACAAACAGACAGTGTTGTTTCTAACACAACAAACTGATTACACTTACTAAAATAAAATTACTGTTAATGAAATAGCTTAACTAAGACATTTCTATATTTATCTTACCCACTATCTTCTGAATCATATTCTCCCAGTTCTCTATCAGCATTCAGGTCTCCAATGGCTGACTGTGAAAGATCATGTTGTCGACTACAAACAAAAGGGACATTAAAAGCATGTGTCATGTATCAGTAACTGTATTTCAGTTGCCCCCACATGTGCAAATAAATTGATTGTTATATAAAAGCCTTAAACCAGAGCTGTCTGCAGTATCAGTGCTTTCACCTTCATCATCAGTGAATAAGGATGCATTCATTTTTGTGGATGTATTAGTTTGATCAATTATACTAGAATTGGATGAATAGAAAATAATTAATTATTGAGTATAATTATATACTTTCAAAGCTTAATCCTTGATAAACAAACAATAGAATATTACATAATATATAATACATATATATGTATATATACCTTTTGTGGGGTGATATATCACACTCCAAATTGCCACTCATTCCCTCATGTTGATCTACTTCCATAGAGTCAGAGATATTTTGTCCTTTGTCAACAACTGGAGATACTGAGGGCAAAATCAGAGGCACACGATTATCTTGCTTACATGGGGTAGAGGTTTCCACGTCGCCTAAATAAATCAATCGCGATTTATTAATTTATTTTGGACCCCATGGCATCACACGTTGAATACTATAAAATATTTATGTAAATTTTTACTGTGCTTGCCTTGCATATTTGACACCATATTTGCGTTCGCGTTCTCTGCTTGCATTCTATCTTTTCGTTGCCTCGAAACATCAACATCTGACCTAAAGGGTATGCGAATCATATTCTCTATAAAAGGTCCAAAACTGCTGAAGCAAAATAAAAAATAATGAAACTCTACACACCTTCTGCGGTATTCTAATGACAACAAATGAGCAGCAAATTCACTGTCAGTACTAGAACCGTATCCAGCCTCATTTTTCGCGTCTTTCCACGATTTAAAAATCGTCAACGACAAATAAATTTGTTTATGTTGACGATTCCAAACTAATTGTGCGCTGTCGGAACGTTCGTATTTTCTCTTTCTGCCTGAATTCCTTCGCTTTCCCCCGTGCGTCGCACCAGGTGCGGCCGCCATCTTGGATTAACAAACTTGAAAAAATACAAGTGTAGAATTTCAAGTTTGCGATGCGCAGCAGGGATGCGCACAACGTGATACTGCTCCTTTAACTTGTAATTCCACTACGTTTTTGCAATAAAGTTTGTTGTTGTTTATATTTGCATGGAGTTTCCTCGTCCATTACCATTTCCTCGTCCATATACCATATCAAACTTCTGATTTTCACATAGTACTGACAGGGTTTCTCATTTACTGACTAATTAATATTTCAAAGCCATGCAGTTTTGGCTGCTTTATGTGAAAAACCGAAGTTCGGTCATGTGACCGTTGCGTTGTCGTTTTTAGTTTTACACTTTTATACTGTTTGCATATTTGTTCCTTAACCTTGTACTTTATTCCGAAAACATCTAGGAACATTTTATCCTTTGTTTTGATGACTGATCCCGAGTGATCCGATCAAAGCGATTAGGCGCGCGAACAAAATTTCGGCGTCTTGTTGTCTATTTATTTGTATATCATTGGTCGAGAGCCATGATCTAAATATTAGAGGACAGACGCACGGAATTGCGTCCCACAAAACTCTTTGTTCTGTGCAGCCAATCACAACTCACCACGTGACTTAAGGTAGCCAATAACATCCCCTTATTTGTATAGATCATGTACGCGTGATATTTGTAAAATTTCGACTTTTTCAAATTTCCAAATGTTTGTGTGGATAAAAAATAAGCTATTTACTTGTATAATTCTGGGGTTTTCTTTTTATTATTTAAAACAAATAAAATAGATAAGATTTTGCCGTTGTCTGTTCAGTTATAGATAGACAGAATGACATCATAATGTGTTAAGAAGAAAAAAAGTGACCCGCTCGTCTCGGAGCTCGTGAGCGACTTTTTCGTTCTTCCCACAATATGAAGTCATACTGTGTATCTACAACTGAACAGACAACGCGGCAAAATCTTATCTATTGCATGGTTAAGTATACTTGTTTGGCTTTCCTAAGTCATTTTTGTGGGAATACAAGGAGATAAAACTACAAGGAGATAAAAGCAAGAGTACTTAACGTCTATAAGCACAGGCACTGGTCTGCGTAAAATATATAGCAAAGCAACGGCAAGTGTGCAAGTGACCTCGGTGTGCTCATGTTCATTGAATTTAAAAAGTAATTCCTCAACAGGATTTTTGCATTCTATTACTATCCCACATGCTTTCATCCGGAATACTCATTGTTATGTCTTCAAACGTCGATTTTATCCCCCAGATCGATACACTGTAAAAACTGATAGGTTAAAATAACCCAAAAAATAGGTTATTTGGTTTGGTCTAAGACAACCCGATAAATAATTAGGTTATTTCAATAGGTTAAAAGAACCGAAACTAAATTAAAACAAACCATTAAAAATGGGTTGATTTATACCAATAAGAAATAGGTTGTTTTAATAGGTTAAAACAACTAAAATTAAATAGGTTAAAGCAAACCATCGCGAATGGTTACTTTAACCTATAAATCTGTAATATGTCATTTTAACCTATTAATTATTGGTTGATTGAACTAAAGATTTGTGGTTATTTTGACCAATTAAAAAGTAATTCCAACCTATATTCAAAAGTTAAAATGACTAAAATTAAAATGTCAAATTGAGCATATTTCAACCAAATAAACATAGGTTGTTTTAACTATAATACAAATGGTACGGATATTCACCAATAATATTTTGGTTGATTTGGCCAATTTTTTTAGTTATAATTAAGAACCAGTAAATAACGATCAAAGTCGGAGTACGAAACAGCGCGCACTTTCGCTGGTTAAATGATGTTGCGTCAACTAAATAAGATAAATAATAGTTTTGTTTGTGGAAACACCGCGTAAATTTATTACTGCATTTATTTACGTGGTGTTTCCACAAACAAAACTATTTATCAAAAAATTTTATCGCCATGCATGCAAACATAAAGATAAGCTAAAACTAAATAGGGCAGTAATACTACAGGCAATTAATCACCCAAGTAGGCTATATATAATCAAACAGTATTATGATGTTTATATAAAAATATATTTTGTGACATCTAAAATTACAGTAAGTGCACAGTAGTACGTAATATATAGCAAAGCAACGGCATTATTTAAAGTCTCCAAACGTCGATTTTATCCGCCAGATAGCGATTTAATGTGGCTCACTACAGTTTATAGAAATGTTGAAAATGCGTAAACTAGATCACCTTTTTGAAGAGATGATGCTCTTTACAAATCGAAATTTGTATATTATAAATACAGCGACAATCAAACAGTCGAAAATTGGTCAGAAACGTGACGTCTCCACTGTTGCCATGGCAACAATGACGATTCAAGATGGCCGATATTTTGGCTTTGAACGCATTTTACTTCAAAAAAAGGTCGGTTACCCCCATTTTTTATTTCAGAAAACATTTTCTTATAGTACAATACACTATCTGACCAATTTTAAAAAAATTCTGTAGCGCCAAAATTTTTAAAAAATTTATAAACATGGTTTTTCGAAATATTTTTTTTTTGCATTACAGAATTTTTTTAAAATTGGTCAGATAGTGCATTGCACTATCAGAAAATGTTTTCTGATTTAAAAAATGGGGGCAACCGACCTTTTTTAAAGTAAAATTATGCGTTCAAAGCCAAAATATCGGCCATCTTGAATCGTCATTGTTGCCATAGCAACAGTGGTGACGTCACTTTTCTGACCAATTTTCGACAGTTTGATTGTCGCTGTATATATAATATACAAATTTCGATTTGTAAAGAGCATCATCTCTTCAAAAAGGTGATCTAGTTTACGCATTTTCAACATTTCTATAAACTGTAGCGAGCCACCTTAAACGGTCTCACGAGACCGTCTACCTTTATCCACCGGACAGCCCAAATTTAACCGGCGGATACCACTATATAAACCGGCTTTGTGGAACGCGATTTCTGAAGCGTTTAAATTTTATCCGGCGGATAGTGAGTTAAACGGTGGTTAGCGACTTAATTAAATGAATTTCGAACAACCGCGGTCCCAGTTTTACTCTAGTTTGTTTGAAAACATTGTTAATTTGCATGCATAAAACAAACGCTTTCACTATATAGTAGAGAGTGAGATACTGAAAATACACAGTGATATATTTTCCATATCTTCACTAGTAAGGATATCGATCACGTGACTTTTTCCAATTTGCTTTTGAGCGAGAAATTTCACATTTTTTTTCCTTGGGACAACAGGTGGGCAATTTGTCTGAGCATGCGCGAAGAAAATCAGTATGGCGACATATATTAGGAGTGTTTCGTGAATTTATCTGGTTTTAAAGCTGATAAAACAACATTTTAATGAACGAAAACTTTGTAATATTTAGTGGAAAACATTAAGCTATGCATTCCAAAGGTTTTAAATTTAAAATAAGTGCTTTTGCTTTATTTTATTGCTTTTTATGCTTTGAAAACAGGCAAGCTCATTTTTTGGCAAAAATCTAATCTAATATTTTGCCCATCATTTGTTTAATCGGAACAAAAATAGATAGAACACTTGGTTATATAAGTTACAAAGATATTGTTAGCTTATCTGAAAGATTTCATTATTCCTGGTACACATTTTCGCAAAGAATGAAATGTAATTTCAAAAATTTAATATGCATATCACAAGCAATAGTTTTTATTAGAACAACACATAATAAGGGACCGTTCATTTTTTATCAGGAGGGGGGGCCTGGTGGTTTTGCATGCTTTCATTGATAATTTTGTCATGACCCCCCAGCAGATGCAGGAAAATTTTCAGTGGCCCCCTTTCTACTTCAAGTTTTCTTCCCCTGACCCCCCCCCCCTACATGCATGACCTCCGAAAGGTTTTCTAATGTTACTTTTGCAACGTTTTAGGCTAACAATTAATAAATACAATAATGCCTACAATTATTTTAGCAATTATTTTAGTAATTGTAACTGCCCGAAATGTTGCAAAAATAATATTAGAGACCATGGCATTTAATAGGAATTTTACATAGATATTAGTCATTTTGATTTTTTTATTCAGTGTCTTAACTCAACACAGGTGTGATAGGAACTTGAGAAAATGACAGTTGCAACTTGTGTGTTTCGATTGCAATTTGCTCCGAGCAATTTTCCAGTGAATTCAATTTATTTTACTTTATCATTCTAGAATGATAACACTCAGTCATTTGGCAGTTAAAAAGTGAAGCTTCGTGCACAGAGTAACATACAGAGGCTTACCTCAGTGAGAAAACCGTAAGGAAGGTGGTTTTTTGGCCGCCATGTTCTTAGCCAGTGCCTGCACATGCACAGTATACGTAAAAGGCGGCTTCTCTTTACTGGACTGCCTAAGAACATGGCGCATTTTTCAAAAAAATCCCTTACGTTAACCTGAAGTGAGACCTCTGTATGTACTTACTCTGTGCCTCGCGTGAGCAGTGGCATCTGCCCTCTCCATGTCTTTTATCTGGAACGATAACATGCAGGGAGAGAAACATGAAGCCAACGCCACTTGATGCACGCTGATTTGTAATAGACCACGCGGTGATGGCATATAAGGTGACTGAAACTGACATACTATATGGCGTGGCGGTGGACCACAAGTGATGATGGCATATAAAGCGACTGAAACTTATGTACTATTTGGCGTGGAGAGCTGACGCCACTGTTCACACGCACATTGCTCATGCAAGGCTTCACTTTTCAACTGCCAAATGAGTGAATGTTATCGCGTTCCAGGTAAATAGATTGAGTTCACTAGATTGCAGCTCTCTATGCCACATAGTATGTCAGTTTCAGTCCCCTTATATGCCATCACCCCATGGTCTATTACGAATCAGTGTATCAGCATGCTGGCGTTAGCATGCATGAAATGGCGTTGCTTCATGTTTGTCCTGCATGTTATCGTTCCAGATAAAAGACAGAGTTCACTGCAAGATTGATTCAATATTGCAAAACTCATGGGAACAGAACATCCGGTTTTGCTGTAATACTCAATGTCAGTAACTTTTAGTAAACAGCCATGAAAATGAAGTTTATTCCTAAGAAAATAAATTGCGTTTTAAAATGCACTGAATACCACAAATATGTAAAATTCCTAATTGTTACATTGTAATTTAAATTGACTGCATGCATGTGCTAAAACTTTACTTTGCTAACTTTGAGTTTTCATAAGTGAAAGAGTACGAAAGTTTATTGCTTTGATTTTTATATATTATGTATTCATTGATGTTTTGATGCCCCCCCTCAAAATTTAATTTTCCTGGGGTGACCCCCTTTTCACATCACTATTTTTTCTGGTGGCCCCCCTGCAAAAACCACCAGCCCCCTCCTCCTGATAAAAAATGAACGGTCCCTAAGTTGTTATTTTCTATTTTTACAAAAACAAGTTTGAAAACGGGATTTAGTCCTCCAGCTTGATGTCATATTCTATTTATTTGGATATTTCAATAAAGTAATGAGAAATAATAATTAATCATTTGATACCAACATACATGTGAACAGATTTTCTGTCACTTAAAAATAAAAGAAAACAGAACTTAAATTTATCATCTAATGCTATGAAAAAAATCTTAGATACTACAGGCATATAGTGAGCACAATTATTTAACAAACTCACTAAAATAAGTTAAGTTATACTGGCAATAGATAACAACACCAAATGTTGTCATCTTCAGTGTCCAAAAAAAGTGCCGCGCGCATTTTTTGTGGTCGCATAACTGGTATTGCCACAAACCCAGGTGAAAAAGCAATTAGAAAAAGCTGGTTTTGGGTGATGAGCATAGTCAAATTCTTGACTTATTCAATTTTCTATGTTTT
>CACRXK020008108.1:0-21427 GCA_902702795.2 Paramuricea clavata
TATGCTGAGACAAGCCGAAGACGACTAGGAAGAAGTAGTTCTGTTTGAACTCAAGGAAAAACAATGTTGATATATTTCATTTAGCGTATTTACAACATTTCACTCACTCACTAGGTTTCTATGTATTTAAGTGTTCTGTTCGGGTTAATATAACAATGTTTTAATAGCTTAATTATAGGCTCTTAATAGTCTATAAGTGACAGTTTTTCCATATCCTTCGTTAGCAATGTAGTAAAAGTACAATGTGTTCAGCCATGTACAACAGTTAATGACTTTTGCTATTCAACCCGGATTAGTGATATTCACTCTTAAAACCGGTTCAACACATTTGTAATACATTTAATAATAACACATTTTGCTAGCTCTTGCTAATGTTTCAACGCAATCATCGTCCCGGCATTTATGTGCGATATTACATACACGACAATGAATATGACAATATGTTCGCACGTAACAAATACAACATACAAACTCCCGCCCACAATTATAAAAGTTTGCCGGCCGAGTACATTTATCATGTTCACAAGTTATGTTCCACATTTGTATTATTTGTTGTACATCAAACATTGGTCGATCCATTTCAAACAAACATCTATCGCATCTAAAATCCTCAAAATCTAGCGTACTTTCTCTTCTTGTATAATGAAGTGGTAATTTTGTATTGTTCGGTCCAAATTCTTCACACCGCCGACACTTTCTGAAATGGATTTCCATTGCTTTGCCTTCGGTACAATATTTCTGTTCAATCCCTCTTTGACGTACAAATAACAAGCAATATCAAAAAAAAAAAAAAGCAGAATCAACCGCTTCTTGCTAAGTCAGCACAAACGGGCCTGGGCAATGCAGTAAAAGTACAATGTGTTCAGCCATGTACAACAGTTAATGACTTTTGCTATTGAACCCGGATTAGTGATATTCAAATTTCGCCAGGTTATTAGTCGCGTAACCATGCAATTAAACGTTGTATCCAAGATTGTTTTATTTGAAAGCTAGCTATGTCCACCTGTTTTAATTCCCATACACAGACTTCTACGGCTTCTTGCACAATTTCAGGCTCACAAAAATCACTAACTTTGTAAACTAAAGTCAAGTAAGCCATAATTCGACCAAAATTTGAAGGGTCTAATTCCTGATAGATTACACACAAATTTTCAAGTACGTTTTCTCGTCCAATACGAGCTATCACGCTTTCAAATAAACCCCCATGCTTTTCCAAAAGCAATTTTAAATGGAAACGAAAAGTATTCACACTCAATTCAATGTTATTTTCCCTTAAAACCGCCATTATTAACCCTTCCGCCATCTTGAAACAAAATGGGGACTAATCGGAAAGCTCTCGTTGTTTTATCATCGGAGAACCTTCGGAAAATACGTCATCGATTATGCAAATTAATAATCGGAAAGCCCTCGTTGTTTTATCATCATCGGAGAACCTTCGGAAAAATACGTCATCGTTATGCAAATTAATTTGCATAACTCCATTAAGCCCCGCTACACACTACTCATGTAGACAGCATTGAGGTTTTGGCTTTTATTGCGACTCGAAAATGAACCGTTTAGTGAAACAAATAATATTTGAATTAAGCGATATTTTAATGATATTATATTTTAATTTTCTTTAGCTCGTTGGCATAAAGCAAAAACTTGCTTTTCTCATGACCTGTAAGTTTATTTACAGATTATAATTGATTCATTTATCTCTAACCTTGAAAGAAGTTCTAACATTCCATGAGGGCTAGACGCTGCACCCAGTGGCGTAGGAATAGCTTAGAAAAGTTGGGGGAGGGGCAGGCTTTGAAGGGCACTTTCAAAAAAAAAAGGCATCTCAAAATTTTTTTGCGACTCCCCCCCGGCGCCAAAAAAATTTCGGTCAGTGTACCATTTTAGGGGTAAAAAAATTTTCCGGACATACCATATTTCTTCTTAAATACAAAAAAATTTTCCGGACAAACCAATATATGATATTTTTCTCGAAAACTAAAACATTTTTCGGCAAAAAAACATAGATGGAGTTTTCAAAATTTTCGTTTGGACAAAAAATGCAAATTTTTGGAAACTTTTTCAAGCACAAAAAGGGCACTTTGCTCCAGGAAAAAGGGCACTTGGCAAAACTTGGGGGGCATGGCCCCCCTGCCCCCCGGTTCCTACGCCCCTGGCTGCACCTCTCACACAAACATGGACAAAGGTCCTCCACCAAAACAAGTCGATTCCACTGATTCCTGTAGTTCGCACACAAACGACGACTAGCGATTGCTAGCGATTGCTAGCGATGGTTTAATTATTTACCTGATGATATTTATTAGGGATTCATCCTCTTGGGTCGAAGGAAAATCCAGCAGTTTCTTGCAAAGCTATACTAAAACGTGACAGGTTAGTGAAAACATCGGAATTTTGAAATGTTTCAACAATCTTTGATCTTCCTAATTTGTCTCCCTAGCTTGAGTAAACATAAAATAAATCACGGAATTTTTATTGTTCCTATCGACCTAGATATGCACCAAGTGGAACTTATTATATCAAAGTGAACGACACAAATCTCTCTGGAAATGCGCAAAACGTTTACTGTATCATGAGAAGATCATATAATTGTCCAGCCGGTGTAACTCAGGTTCTTAAAATAGACGGACGAAAGGTGAGTTGGTTTGAAATAGCCTGTGGATCCTCATAATTATGACCCACAATGAGAAATGTCGACGTTTCAAGCAGAGGCTTTGGAAGTAGTTGGCTTCCAGATGAAGAAGGGCCGTTTAAAATTTCGCTCAGAACATCGAGGTTATGGTGGCGGCGCCATTTACAGTCCTTTTAATTGAAAAAAACTAACTAGGAAAATCAATTAAGCATAATTCAAGATCAGTGATCTCAATGCTTTTATAACATTTTTAAATTTTTTAATGTTAAAAACATTGAGCTGACTGATTTTGAATTATGCTTAATTGATTTTTCTAGTTGTAATGCGCCTTAAAAACCATCATTCAAAAGGCTAAACTGCATGTGCCTTTATTAACTCAGAAAGAAACCACATTGATGGCATTTTACTGCATCATAATCTCGAACTGTCTGTACCAGTGTAGGTAGCGACGATTACAAGACAGTTGTGGATTGAGAGGGATATAACTACTTGGAAAATATAAGCACAAATTGAACGTTTCGAGCGAAGGCCCGACTAACTTCCCGACCTTCACTCGAAGGGCCTTTGCTTTTCAGCTAGTTGTATCTCTCAATCCCAAGCACTCCTAGGTTACAGCACTCCTAGGCTACAGCACTCCTAGGCTACAGCACTCCGGGACCAAAAATCGCCCTAAGTCACCATGCCTGACTTGCCTTACCGTAGAACGCTACTGATACAATACACAAATCATATTTTTCAATTTAGAACACATTTAAGTATTCTTCGCCTTTATGGACGAACAAAGAAATGTTTAAGCCTGAGAATGGCAGAACAGGTTGCGATTACACTCAGACAAAGCTTGCGACATACTGGAGCACGCCTTTTGAAAGTATTTGTGTGCGCATGCGTCGCCCTAATACCTGGAGGATTCGATCAGTTAAAATTGATATAAAAGGTATGTATCATTGAACTGTATAAGTGACTGGAAGGTTAACTCCACAAGCGGTCCTATGATTGGGTGGAGCCAATATATTTAAAATAACGTCCAGTACACTGGTCTACTTCAACACTGATGTACTTCATTTTACTGAAGACGGTAAAGCTCCAGACACACCGGACGAGATTCGACAACGCGACGCGATTTTTCGATTTTCATTGAACGATAACTTTGGCCTAGATTAAATTTTCCAAATATTTAGAAGCGCTATAACATTTTGAGTTATTGGGTCTACATACCTTTCAAAATTTGCTCTCATTGGCTGCTTTATTAACTTTCAAAAACTAAAAAATCGCGTCGCGTTGTCGATTCGCGTCCGGTGTGTCTTGACCTTAAGACTACATTACAGAATGACTATACATATTGAGTACTGAGTTTGTACCAGCGCAAGTATGCGGGCACTATTAAGCAATGGCGTACCAGTCACGTACGACTAAAAATCTTGAATTATCGCTCCTTGATTTACTAAAAACTAAATGACGTGTAAATCATTTTCATTTTAGCCAAATCTCTTTACGACTTGATCGCGCCAGGCAAGTACACCGAGACGACATTAAACATCAAGAATAGTTGGAAAGGTTTGCTTTACCCTTATCCATCTTCTCTGCAAACAGCATGCACAAAACAAGGTATCAACGTTTATACAAAGGCTTCAGGTGCGAGGATCGGAATAATAGGGGATGAAAAGTCCGGTTGTCCTGACCCAGACTCTTACATTGGTTTTGGGACGGAGGGGAGTTCGTGCGGACGGAACGCGGACACGAGCTGTGGAAACGAGGCGGGGTGTGGGGCCGACCAAGGGGATAAACATACCCAGACTATGGGGTATATCTACGTTTATTAAATGACTAAATCTATGTTTTTAAGTGAAAATGATTTTCCTACTGATCTAATGAAATTTGATATAACTCGGATATATATAGTCACTGATCTCATATGATACAACTGAACTAATGAAGTTAGTGTGTCTAATAAGTTTTCGGGCCAGAGAACCCTTTAAAGGCAGGAGATTATTTCATAAAATATTTTCCATCAAATGCGTGATTATTTTATAAAATAAAATTTACTTTATATTATTTTTGTTACTCTGATAACGACCAATTGGCTACCAAGATTGCTGCACGATAGTTCTTAGTGAAACCTAGTGGTGAAACCTAGTCTTCTTCACAGCTTGTTTGCGGGTGCGAAGTTTAAACCTCGCAGGCACCCGCGAACAGGCTGCAAAGGAGACTAAATGAAACTTACTTATATTGATATTCGTGAGTTAGAAGTGGATCCTGACCGAGATACCACCGAAGATACCAAACAGCTTTATGATCATGACCATCAAGTAATTTGAATTTGAAATTTCATTCAAAATAAGCCAGAATTATGTACGTTGTCGCAGTGAGAATTTTACTGTATTAATTAATGGTATATGTATAACTAAAACGCGTATTAAACAGAAATTCCAATAATTGTTTCACTTTTGTGTTCTGTTTCATTATTTTACATCATTTAACACGGATTTGTCAAAGCCTGAGCAGGTACATGACGAATGATGTTGTTTAATTTGTTATTTTTACCAATTTCGATTTAAGTTTATTCGATGCTTAATTAAGCATTGAATCTTTTATTTTTAAATTGTAATGTTTCTATAAAAAATTTAGCACGAAGCCTCAATTTGGCGTTGTTCTTCTTCACAAGTAAAGCGTAACTCGGAAATGATCTGTTTAAGAACTGGACACAATATCCATCCTACATTCCAGTTTCAGTCGTTACAGAGTACGTGTTTGAATCATCAGTTGGTGGCTGAACTCGAACTACAGACGTATGATGTGGGTTCTCTGTCTCAACGACGTGAAATTCTCGAACGCTTTTCTTCGGTTTATCTTCTGGCTCGCTGAATATTTTGCTAACATGAAGCTGGTGGCTTTTGTCTGTAGGATGTAATGAGTAGTATGTTTGTAAATTTCTCAGTTGATTTTGTACAATCATCGCTTCTTTATCTGCTATATTGTCAAGGTCGTCTCTCGATACGAGTCTCTTTAAATTTCTCGAAACTTTCTGCAAATATAGAGTTCATTTGTAAGCTAACCTATACTTGTGTTTAATACTACCTAACTTATATCCGTTATCTTTCCGACCGTTTCTTTACTAATGGTATAGTGCAATTTGTGGCTTTTATACAGCTTTTTCACCTCCATTTGATAGGAGGGTTGGTTTTCCTCCGGATCTCTGGGAATAATATTTTAGAACCAATAAAATATGTTAACTGGACTGAACCTCTATATATAACTATAGGTAGAATAGTTTAGTCCTTTCTATTATACAATTGTAGTTCTACAAAGTCAATTAATCACAATTTAGCAGTGAATTAAGATAAAAACAAAATTAATTTGTTCAACTTACATTTAAGTACTGGGCTCCACTTGAGGAACGCCTAATTAAAGTTTGAAATTCTTCTGTGTTTTCTATTTCCTGTATGAATAAAATGTATAGAAACATTTCAAGCTATCAAATTCTGGTATTTTATCTTAAATTAGGGACAATTCAGGACTCAGTCACTTAATGGTTTGTTTTACCTCAACCATGTCTACCAACTCTTCATTGGATTGCAGAGAATCTCGCGAGCCTCCCTTTGCACCTTTTTGAACTTTCTACATAAGTAAAACAATGAAAAATGATATTAGTGTTTGGAACATCAGGCCAAGGATGCGGAGTTGACTGGTGCGGCTGGACCTTTCACATACAGTAACATACAGTAAGTTACTGAGAAAATATTTTTATAACAGCACACTCACTTTCCACTCTTTCAATAAATTCTCTGCCTTATTGCCTTTAAATGTTTCGTAAGCCTCTCTTGCTACCTATAAGAAATGTAATAGACAATTTAGGGGGAAGCTAAGTGAGTATCTCCCTACGCCTACGGAGATGTTAGTATCAGCATCCATGTAAGGGTCTGCCAGCCAAACCTATAGAAGTGCAGTGAACGTCTCAAAGTGCGAGGTCACCAAAACTAAAAGACAAATTTGACCACCGTGCAGTTCGGTTATGACTTCTTGCAACTGAACCAACACAGCTGAAAACTCCATAAGATTAATAAAAGCTCGCTTAATTTCTAGATTATGTGCCTGCACGCACATAGAACTAGATGCAGTGAAACTAAAAATCTACTGTGAAATAATATAACCTTTATATCTTTAGTCCAGAATGTCTGAGTAGCGTTAGAACTAGATGCTTTGGACGAAACTTCTTTTATCTGTAAATTAGCAAGTGCATGGTTTTCATGAATCATCCGCGCAGCCAGTTATCTAAACGATCTAAATCTGAAAGATGACGTTTAATTGACTTTACTCTCAAGGTTTTAACATTTATATCAAACATAACTTAAAAAATAGAAAAATAAGAAGAAAAGTTGGCATTCACCTTTAAAACAACGGTAGCAGTAATAAAAATACAGATTATATTTTCAACAGTCAAAACCAAACTTATAATTGCCAGAATAGCAGATTCCGTCCCCATGTCACAGCTGTAGGTAGGCATGTACCTATTGTCTTTCAACGGTGGGCATTTTGACTGGAAAGGAAATTTATCGAAAATGAAAAGGGTTCACATTAATCCTAGACAAAATAGAATATTGACTTGCATCAAAATTTATCCAGTGATCATGAAGGATATGAAAACATGGAATACATGTTTTTAGCTAAATTACACACAGTTTATTTTATACCGTTGAGGTATTGAATTCACCGCTGTCTAGTAATTCTGGAGGATTTATAGCAGCAATGAAAGAATAAGCCCATAACATCCCCTGAATACAAAGATAAAATTTTAGTACTTCATTAATCTTATGTTTAATATTCATTTAAATCGTAGAAACGAAGGAACATTAGCAAACTGGCACTTACGGAATTTACTGCAGGAGATAACAATGAAGCAGATATTGCCACACCCACCAGTGGACGAGTGTTACCACCCAACACAGATAATGCAACACCAGCACCTGATGGTAACGCAATGCAAACACCAACCCACAAACCACGGGTCATACCCCTAGACCAATATGGTAATACATAACGGAATTGCAGTATGTGAATAGAAAAATCCTCAGCCGGTTCACTTTCAAAATATAATGACTGGTAGTGCATTTTCATTTTAACACTATACTTTTCTAATAGCTTTAATGATTTGCCTTTTATTTATTTATAACTTAAATCGACAATTTAGCGCAGCTCAGTTGAAACGGGCCAAACGATCATCATTATGTATCAGTTTTACCTGCTAAGTCATTGCCTGTGTAGGCCAAATACCCTTCGCTATCCCATGAAGCACCCTTCCGAACACAAATAAAACCGAACAGAAAATCCTAAAGTTGCAAATTAGTACAAGTTATATATAAATACAAAGCACAAAACAATTTGTATGCAAACTTTACTGACTGTTACTGAAAGAAATAAACCGCACAGTTGAGAGAGTAGTCAGTTTTCAATCCAGTATTTCGCAAAATCTTGTTCTTTATAACTGTCCCAAATGTTTTTAATGCTTTTGTTCAAGACTAGTTTATGATTGGAAATTATATTTGAAAATGTATTCTATGATGCATGGTTTGAAATGCTAACTGATGATCATGATTTTGAAATGACCTTTGTCCACTTGCACGAACCAATTGCAAACGATTGAAGGAACGATCACCACTCATGCATGTCTTACCTGCTACTCATTTCCTGCGTAGGCCAAATACCCTTCGTGTTATCCCATGACGCGCCATTTACACCAAGCGGACCACAAATACAACCAAAAACAAATCCTAACAAAGTTGCAATTGAAATCCGCTTTTTGTTGTAAATTGTTTTTTAAACTTCTAAATTGTCAGGTTTGTAAAAGTTTTAGCAACAAAATAAACTATATGCAAACTTTACCAACAACTACTGAAAAAAATAAACCGCAGAGTTCTGTTTTCAATCCTGTATTTCTCAAGTTCTTGTTCTTTATTACTGTACCAAATGTTCCACCAAGAATTGGACCCTAATGAAAAATTGATCTTACTTTTATTCGTTTTTATTCGTTTACTAATTTGAAATGAAGTAAGACCATTAGTGATCAAACAGCATTCACTTGCATGAATTCACCAACATATCGAAGCACCTACCATAAGAGGTGATACCAGTATACTGGCAACTAGAACCACAGCATTGTCTTCAGCTAAACCAACTGCAGCTATTAAACTGTATTGAGAAAACAGATAGAATAATTCTGCAACACAACCGTGTACAAAATATCGTCACTGCAGTAAAAGTATGAGAAATCTCACCTGGCTAAGACGGTAAACATCACAAAATCAAATGTTAAACGTGCTTCTATTTTTATAACTTCCACAACCTAAAATGCAATAAAACAAAAAATGGTCTTGTGGTTTCAGACGATTAAAAACACTCGCATCGTGTAGAAGTAATGGTACAAACCACATTTCTCACACGTTTGCGATTCTGTAAAATAACTCACTTGCTCTACAGTCAATCTGGATTTTATTGACTTCTTAAACTGGTCTTTTGGAGACTCTTCTTTACTGCAAATATATTCACTACCGATTAACTGCTATTTTATTTGACAAAAATGCAACGGTTTAAAACGCCAATATTTAATAGACTCACACAATAAGTAATGCTTGGGCTTCGTCTCCAGAATTCTGAACGCTGTCACCTTTTGAACTCGTTCGTCTTGCAACATTTACAGGTTGAATGTGAACAGATGTTGGAATGATGCTAAAACATACAATCGTTAAAACGATTTCAAAAATTAGTTTATATATGTAGCAAGGAGGAGTTACATATTTTTCATTGTGGTACATTCTAATTGTGCCACCACGCAGCTGCTCTCAAAGTGAGAAATCAATACCTTACTGATGTGTTTGGTCTCATTCTAATACCAACATGTGTTAACTTCTCCAAAATTTTTTCAACTCTTGCACCAGTCTCTTCTAAGAATACCACCTAATTTAGAATCAGGCCATATATATAATGGCATTTAGTACCTTCCTGGTGTAAAAATGGGGTAAACATTCCATATTATCATTTTGAATGACTTTAGAATATAGAAATAAAATCGGGATAATTTTTCTTAATTAATAAAATAAACCCTGGGATTTTCCACTGAGATTTTTGCCAGGACTTGGCACACGAATAAAAAAATGTAACATAACATACATGATGAAATTGCTTGTTCTTTGTGACTGTCCAAAAGGCGTCTTGAACTTTTAATGATTCCAGCTCATTTTGTAGGGTCTTTATATAAAATTAATAGAAAAGACATCAAGCTAGCCACGATCATGCAGTATGCACCTTAGTCCTTACTTTGATTATTTGTTTGCAAATAATAATTCGAGTTTTAAAAAGCATATGACTCGAAAATTGGCGGTGTTATTTTTAGTCTAATTTGAAAGATCATTGAAAACTGTAGAGTAACTTCTTTGATAGATTTTTGTTTTATTACTTCGTTTTGAAGATATTTTATTTTGTATGAATGCAAAGGACCAACTTTCTGCGTCACATGTGCATAATGATTTAGCCCTAAAACCTGTATATCTTTAATACGACTAAACACAACCAGTAGAAATGGGTGTTGTTGTGGACAAATCTTGTGCTCATCATTCATTTTGAGCGAATTTATTTGATAGTGACAAAATTATATAACATTTAAAAGTAAGTCATTATGCATATGTGACGTAGAATGTTGGTCCTTTGCATATCATACAAAATGAAATATCTCCAAAACAAAGCAAGAAAACAAAAATCTGTCAAAGAAGTTACGCTACAGTTTTCAATGATCTTTCAAATTAGACTAAAAAATAGCGCTTCCAATATTCGAGTCATATGCCCTTTAAGGACAAAGAAGGATTTCAACTCAGTGCTAACCAAATCAGTTATATTAGACTAGGCTGCATTACAAAATTAGCTGTAATTGCTAATTATACAATATTAAATTATACAATCTTATATCGATAAATTACCCAACGTTATTGAAGAGAAAACACAAGTGCACGGATAACTAACCTATACAAGGAAATAAATATATTGCATTTTGCGTGGGTGCCCACTAGCGGATAATTAACTGGAATATTTCAAATAATTATAGGTTTTCTAAGAAATCTGTTTATTAAGATCTATAGTTAATAGTTAAGATTAACATTTTTATAGCGCAAATTTACATGTGGTTATGACTATGATCAAATACGTTTTATATTAAGTACGCTTACCTAGATTACTGCTATCTTTACAACAATTGTGATCACTTTCTTAAATGTGCATGTTTACCCTAATTTCCCACCCTGTCAACTTTTCCTGTGGGAGGAAACCGGAGCGCCCGGAGAAAACCCACGACTTTCGGCAGAGCGTTGACAGACTCTTTTCACATGAGTCCGTAGCGAGAATCGAAGCCACGAACTCAGAGCAGTGAAAGGCACATAGCGTGACTTATTTAGGTGCACATAGCGTGACTTACGATAAATTGTAAAATATAAGAACATGTGCATGTCAGTCAAACCACACACCTCAGCTATATTCAGAAGACCAGTTAAATGTTCCATATCATCTGAACTTCGATATGCTGTATCAGTTTTATCGCTTAATTCAGCCTTATTCTCGTGTTTGAAAGATAATTGATAGGTTTTATTTCCATTATTATCACTATTGATCCCATATTTACTTTGAAGACGACCATTGTCATCAGTTTGCTGGCTGCTTCCTTGTTTTCCAATCCTACCTGAGCTTCCAGGTTGCTGTTCTCCATCACTTCCCGAGGTTACAGGGCCTTCCTCGTACGGTATACGTATCATAAACACAACTGACGCCATTTCAAAAATCAAAGTCACAACTATAAATGCACCATGGCAACTCTTGTGTGGGCTGTTCATTGTCACTGCATGTGTCAAATATTATGTTAATTTTTCTGATCCTCTTTGTGCATGGTCATTGATTTGAAACCTGGCGAGTTTCTGGATTTTCGAGTTTCTCAATATACTATGACCGTATATTCTGCTCTTATAATATAAAAGAATAACTAAAACAAACCAAACTAAGCAAAAAGAAGTAGTTTTACAGTATAACCTTGAACAGGCCGTTCCAGTGTAGGTTTAGTGCCAATATAAGAAAGCTTTGGATTGATAGGGATACAACTACCTCGACGGAGGACCTTTGCTTGAAACGTCGAAGATCTCTTTTCATTTTTCAGATAGTTGCATCTCTATTAATCCAACGTTTTCTAGTTTTACACTAACCTGTTCTCAAAATTTATTATATTTTGAAATTCCTAAAATTCCAATCTTTCTCGCTTCATTTCAATCCATGCTCTTAGCCACGTCATACCCTCTAGCTCGATCATTCGGCTGTTGCTAGAATTCTTTGTAGCAATTGGTCACGGTATAACATGTTTGATTCTGTAAAAGCATTTCAGTATCAGAAAAAAACTGTTTTGATTGGAGGAAGAAACAGCGATGCTCACTGGTATATGCTCCGGATTTGGGAATAATTAAATTTTTCAATGAAATTCAGTCAATAATATTTACAAATAAACACATGCAGTGACTATCCAGAATGAGTTATATTTCATTGTTATATGATCATGACGTGCATTAATTTTAAAATAAAATTGTCCAACAATGTATGGTATACACTTTCAATTTTGCCTAAATTACGCGGATGTATTTGCATGATGTCGACGTGACATACAGTAACATGTATATAGTTTAGGCAGTACGTTTCTCAATGCTTAACGTCATAGTTTTTAACCATTGATATTTAACTAAACATTTATCCATCCTACACTCCACTTTCAGTCGTTACAGAATACGTGTTTGAATCATCAGTTGGTGGCTGAACTCGAACTACAGACGTATGATGTGGGTTCTCTGTCTCAACGACGTGAAATTTTCGTACCCCTTTCTTCGGTTTAGCTTCTGACTCGCTGAATATTGTGCTAACATAGGGCTGGTGTGCTTTGTCTGTAGGATGTAGTGAATAGTATGTTTGTAAATTTCTCAGTGTATTTTTTAAAATCATCGCTTCTTTATCTGCTGTACTGTCCTCTGGTTCCTCTTTCGATACGAGCCTCTTAACATGTCTCAAAAATTTCTACAAATATGGAAGTTCGTTTATTAGAAAAAACCGAACCAAATACCATCATTGGTGGTACTATAGCATCGTGTAGTTGATCGCACACGCAGTTATTATAAGCCGACTTAAAATCGAAGTTCGATTCTAAGTATTCTGCACTGATATGCAGTTTATTATACACTTACATAGTTTAATTCACCTCACTTGCTTATGACTCTTGTTGGGGGTTATAACCTCGTACCCAGGTGGCTGTGGCACCAGAGCACGAGAAAAAATAGCCTGGGTACGAAGTTGATAACGATCTACTTTATCAAACACCGCAGCTTTTGTCCAGGTTTCCTCTTGGAGCATGACATTGTATCAATTAAGGATGGTAAGAACTTAAGACCTCCAGGAAGAACTGTTTAGTAATGAATGATACAGCTATCTAGCATACATATAAAGACAAACTATAAGATCAACTAACATGTAAGTTCTGTGCTCCTCTCGGGGCTCGCCTCACCACTGATTCAAATTCCTCCGTTCTTTCTACTTCCTATATTAGTATATAGGTAAAATGTAAGCATATTTTAACGTCTATAGGAAAATATAACACACTTGTATTCCATCACAAAAACACTTTGATATTGAGGTCATGAATAACTTCACAACGTCAAAAGGTTCTCTGTTGCAATTTTGAAAACATCAAAATTGTCAGCTGTTTAGTGCAATGGCTTGTTTTACCTCGATTATATTTACAAACTCTTCATTCTCTTGAAGGGAGTTTCGTGAGCCTGCTTTTGAACGATCTTGAACTTTCTAAAAAACGATGGCAAAAGATGTTAATATCCTGTTGGTCTTTCTATAGGCAAGGATGTTGTGTTAAAGGGTGCATGTACCTTTGACATGCTGACATGTTATATTTTTACAACACTCACTTTCCACTCTTTAAGAAAGTTGTATGCCTGACAACTTTTATTGACCGTTTCGTAAGCCTCTCTTGCTACCTAAAAGAAAAAATGTTTTAATATGGCGGCATACTTGAAAACTCGTGCAAGTTTGAGTGGTTCTCTGACTCATTTTCTCCTGTGTGTTTATCTGGCTTTCTCCAGGTCCTCAGGTTATTCTCGGTCTCACCAAAAACTAACCTTTAGTTAGTTGAGCACTTGTAACTACTTGTATCAGCCACGACCGAGGATTTGTTAGGAACCATTTCTGACAACAATGTTCAGGAGGGGTGGGCAGGACGAGTAAACATTCAAACAACATCAAGATATTTGTGAATGAAGAATATTATAACCTTTATATCTTTGGTCCAGAATGTCTGAGTAGCATTAGAGCTAGATGCTTTTGGTGCAACCTCTTTAATCTGCCAATAAATAAAACATCTGTGATTGTTATATGTATAGATGGATTTAACCATGCATGCATTATCGTGAATACAGCTTTTGCTGGTGGTCAACCAATGAGGAAATAATTCCAGTTGAGTCGAGTTCAGTCAGTATACATTATATAAAAAACTCAATTAATGAGGAAAAGACAAAGAAAATCACTGCTGTGTCGATGGTTTTATATGTGATAAAAAATCATGTTCGTTTGTACAAACTTTAGATTTGATTTTCTCGGCAACGTATTACTTCGCCAATATGGTAATTAATTCTTTAGATGGGTCGTTTTTTAAGCCATTTAAAATGCTTGCAGTTCGTGCTTTATCAGATGTTTTATGTATGATAAAGCACTCCTGCTCAGCGTGTTTTAAATATTGTACTTCAAAAACTCATTAATAAATAATTCATGAGGAAAACACAAAGAAAAATTATAAATGTCGTATAGATAGAGATTTTACCCTCGATTTACATTACATAAACATTAACTTTGATTTTCTCGACTTACAAACGTGTTTTTTGAAAATTACTTCGCCAATGAACCGGTACTAGATCGTTTTTGAAGCAATTTAAAACATTCGCATGCAGTTTGTGTCATTATCAGACCTAAACCTAAAACTCGCCTTCGCCTCGTATCTTTATATCTGATAAAACACATGCTGCTCATGTTTCAAATAGTGACGCAGTAGTCTCAGCTATGTCCTTTGTAAAACTTACTGAAACTCGCCAACAAGACAAAGAATAAACAAAGAAAAATAGAAAAATAAGAAGAAAAGTTGGTATTCACCTTTAAAACAAGGGTAGCAGTTATTAAAATACATATTATATTTTCAACAGTCAAAACCAAACTTATAATTGCCAGAATAGCGGATTCCATCCCCATGTTACAACTGTAGGTAGGTGTGTAACCGTTATCTTTGAGCGGTGGACATTTTAACTGAAAAAAGATGGAATGGAATTGAAGTACAAAATGGAATTAATTCATGCATAGTTGTGACAATTTTTAAATAGTACTTGTAAAATTCATGAATAATGAATACCGTGGCGTAAGACTACAAATAGATCACGACGCGATATTTAGGTCACTTGTGCACATTTGTAAACCATATTAAGGGCATTTAACAATGGCGCACGCTGCGCGCTCGCCATTTGTAAATGCCCATAAAGATGCAGTTGCTCATATTTTAGCTAGTACTTGGATTTCT
Organism: Paramuricea clavata; assembly: GCA_902702795.2. NCBI lineage: Eukaryota > Metazoa > Cnidaria > Anthozoa > Malacalcyonacea > Plexauridae > Paramuricea > Paramuricea clavata. The sequence goes on from CACRXK020008108.1 coordinate 15,264, forward strand.
CATTAACATTCATGAAGAAAACACAACGGAAATCATGCAAATGAAGGAGTTTGTATATCTGATACAAAATTCCGCAACCTCGTACCCAGGTTATTTTCTCTCACATTCTGGTGCCATGAAAATTCTGCTGATTTGTACAAACATTAAGTACTTATATAATCATTCATGTATTTAAAATTATTGAAGAATGTATAAACGTTTGCCGAGACAAATCACAACTGACAAGCTATATCTCACACAACACGGTCACTCGTGATATAATGAGAAGTTCCCGTTATATATATATATATATATATATATAGCTTAAGATTTTGGTTTACGAAACACAAACAGTGCTCAATACCATATAGATAGAGCGTAATATATATATATATATATATATATATATATATATATATATATATATATATATATATAAATATATATATATATATATATATATATATATTACAAGTTATTTCAGTTATACCGTTGACGTATTGAATTCACCACTGTACAGCAATTCGGGAGGTTTTATAGCAGAAATAATAGAACACGCCCATAACATCCCCTAAAAACATAGATAACATGTTGATTTGAATGTGCAATGGTCCAATGTTTCATGCTTAAAAATTCCCCAATTCTCCAGGTGTTCTCCCTAAAATTTCATTTTGATGTACCGTCTCGCCTTTATCATCGCATCAGGATGAAACATTCGAATTCGCGCGCAGATAAAAACATTGTCTCACGTAAAACTTTCTTGTCTGCCATGTGCATTCAATTTGATCAACTAATGAAGCCAATCACATTCAACAGCACTCATGATTTGTCGACGTCAAAATAGTTGTTATAAACATCGAGTGTTAATGAATGTAGACAATATTTTATTTGCCACTGTTCATCCCTAGGTGAAAACTACGGCAACCATGCAACTTACAGAATTAACTGCAGGAGCCAACAATGAGGCGGATATTGTCACACCCACCAGAGAACCAGTGTTACCACCCAACACAGATAACGCAACAGCAGCACCTGATGGTAACGCGATACAAACACCAACCCACAAAGCACGAGTCATACCCCTACACCAATAAATATGATATTGCGATGTCATACATAACGGAAATAAGATATGGATTGCAATATGTTATTCAGTTGACTTCTGAAATAAATTATGACTGACACATTTTATCTCAACACTTTTTAATAGTTTTAATTGTTCAAAAGTGGAAATAATATTAGAAAATGTACTCTATGATACATGGTTTTTTGAGATTGCTTTTGTTCACTTGCACGGGCCAACGCGATTGAAAGGAATGATCACTACTCATGTCTCACCTGCTTGTCATTTCATTTGTAGGCCAAATACGCTTCGTGTTATCCCATGATGCACCGTTTACACCAAACGGTCCACAAATTAAACCGAACAGAAATCCTAACAAAGTTGCAACTGATCAGCTTTTTTGTGAATTGTTGTTTGTAAACTAGTATCTAAATTGTCAAGTTTGTAAAAGTTTAACAACAAAATAGACTAAATGCAAACTGTACCAACAACTACTGAAAGAAATAAACCGCAGAGTTCAGTTTTAAGTGCTGTATTTCTCAAGCTCTTGTTCTTTATAACTGTACCAAATGTTCCACCAAGAATTGGACCCTATTGAAAAATATCTTACTTTTTATTTATTTATTTAAATAAACTGTCCCAAAAATAAATAAACTGTCCCAAATGTTCCACCAAGAATTGGACCCTATTGAAAAATATCTTACTTGCAATGAACATATAGTTAAGACATATGTTCGAGTGAAAATTTTTACAAAATGAAAGATACGCAATTTGAGATCCAAAACAGCATTCACTTGCATGAATTCATCAACACATCGAAGCATATACCATAAGTGGTGATATTAATATACCGGTGACCATCACCACAGCATGCATTGTCTTCAGCTAAACCAACTGCAGCTATCAAACTGTATATATTGAGAAAACAGAATAACAGATAGAATATGTACACAAAGTGCTGTCATTGCTAAGTTGACATTTATAATTATATCGTACTGATAAAAAGACTAAAAATTTTCACCTGGCTAACACGGTAAACATCACAAAATCAAAAGATAAATGTGCTTGCATTCTTACACTTTCCACAACCTAAACATGTATGTAATAAAACAAAATTAGTAGTGCAAAATTTTCGCACCAAAAAAAAATGAGATAGAAACTGATATTCGTCACAGACTTCACACTCACTTGTTCTACTGTCAATCTTGATTTTATCGACTTTTTGAACTGGTCTTTTATAGATTCCTTTTCACTGTAAATATTTTACATTTTAATGCCACAGTAATTGTTAGTTCAGTTTTACAATAAAGTAACTTGTCAAATGCAAATATTAATTAAACTCACAAACTAAGTAATGGTTCAGTTTCAGATTCTGTAGTGAGAATACTTTCACATTTTGTAGCCCTTTTCTTTTTGTTTTCTTGAGGTTGAATGTGGACAGATGTGGGAATGATGCTAAAACATAGAGTCACTTAAAATGATGACATCAACAATGAGAAGGAGATGAGTGAATCTTAGAAAAGAGGGGTGAGGGTCAGACTGAGAACAGAATTTAGACGGGATGGTGCTAATTGATTATCATACAATGGTGCTTTTAAAATTAAAGAGCATAAATTATGCAAGTTAATGTTGCATCTTGGGTATGTTGGTTTTTTAGAAGGGAGAGGGGATAGATAGATATTTTCCAGGGAAGGAAAGGTAAAAAAAGGTGTGAGGTAAACCCGGCTTAAGCTTGTCCTTTTGTTTTCTTGAGGTTGAATGTGGGCAGATGTGGAAATGATGCTAAGACGTAAAATCACTTAAAATGATGATTGCAGCAAGGGGGTAAATTCTCCAAGGTGATAGACACTCAATGTGCCACCAATTCTAAAAAAAACTAAAAGTTCCAGAAAACAATACCTTACTGATGATTTTGGTCTCTTTCCAATACCAACATGTGTTAATCTCTCCAAAAATTTTTCAACTCTTTCACCAGTCTTTTCTAAGAATACCACCTAAAAGATTAGGGTAGGTTTAGAATTGGTAGTAGGATTGTGTTTTGACACAAAAGGACTAGCTTAAGATTTTCCACCAGGATTTTGTACATGATTTGTTGCAACTTAACATACTTGTACCTGATGAAACTGCTTGTCGTTTGTGATTGTCCATGAATCACCTTGAACATTTAGTGATCTCAGTTCATTTTGTAGGACCTTTCATAAGAATAAACAAGACAGTTGATAGACTTGATATGAGTAGCTAGATTAATCTATTTAGCCACAATGCGTCATGGGGAGAGCGCTGGCCCTCATGAATATAATTGGGTTCATGTTTAGCAGGTGATGATCAGCCCCATTTGGGTTAGTACAATGACCAGATCCGCTCCTCCTGGTCCCTACAACAGGTCCATCATAGAGGCTCATGCAGATTTGACTTCCACTACCACATGCACAGCTGCTACCATTAAGAGCTCATTAACCAATCAAAAGCGTTTAATAATATATCCGATTAACCAATCAGATCCGTACTTTTTGTCCGTGAAAGGGAGTGGTAGTGAGTAGTGGAAGTCTGAACCTCTCTAATGGACAACCACGCCGGAAGGACTAAGCAGCGTATCCCCGAAGGGTAAAGCGGGATCCAAAAAGATCTGAGTAAAAACTGAAGACGGGAAACCCATTCCTAGAATTCCGTGATACACTGGCAATGTACAGTATTTGTGGTTCATGCAGGTACGCAAACTAAGAGTTCATAAGTCATTGCGGTGTACATGATGAAGTCCGGAATACAGTATGATGTAAAATCCAAAGAAACCAGTTTGGAATACATTATACATACATAAGGCATGCATTTATACAGCACCTTTTTATACGAAATTAGTTGTAATTTCTGATTATGCAAAACAAATTATGCAAATTAAACGGAGTAACAGTAATCAAATGCCAGTGCATGATATTCATAACGTATTTCACAAATCCGTATACGAGTATTAAATACCTCGGCCAAATTCAGGTGACCAGTAAACATTTCCATATCATCTACAGTCTGATTTGCCTCACTAGTATCACCATATACTTCAGCCTGGTTCTGATGAAAAGCCTTATCTGTTTTATTCTCACTAATTTCAAATGTGACCTCTTTGACATTTTGATCATCAGTTTGTCGTTTGATATCCTCTTCTTTATTCCCTTCTGAGCTTTCAGATTCACTGTCCCACTCACTTTTCAAGCTTTTACTATTTTCCTCGTAGTATGGTACACGTATGATGAAAACAACTGACGCCATTTTAAACACCAGAGTCACACTGCACAGTTAGACCAACGGGAACTTCGCATTATTATGACAGCTTTTTTGATACTCTTTGTGCATGGTCATTGATTTAGAACCTGGCATATTTTCCAGTTTCTCGTTAAAAAAACTATACTATGCTTTTATTCTGTTCTTAATATAAAATTATAACTAAAAATAACCAAACACAAGCAAAAAGGGAACGATTTTAAAGTAACCTATATCCAATTCTATTATATTTTATTTGTTGCCATGAATCACCCTTCCGGTGAAATTCCTAAAATTCCAAACTTTCCCGCTTCATTTAATTTAACTCAATCTTCTCCCACTCAAAATGCGATTGAAATTGGAAATACTTTCGTAAACTACCTACAACTGAGAGTGTATATACGTGTGGGTTTGCCGTAGAAAGATTTTTGCAGATAAAATTTTCATAAATATATTTCCTTGTCTGAATGTTAACAGCTTGATGCCAAGCTATAACTTGGACTCTTCATGTTCTCAATTGTTGTTGAAATTCTTTAAGGCAATTGGCCATGGTAATGATGGTATAGCATGCTGGATTCTGTAAAAGCGTATCTAAAGCATTTCAACATCAGAAAAAGCTGTTCTGATTAGAGGAAGGAGTGATGCTCACCAGTATACATGCCCCGGATTCCAGCATATTTAAATTTTTCAAAATCGCGGTTCAACAAGAGCGTGACGAACTTCCTTTTCTTCCGACAATTTCTGCCCGGCAACAATTTCTCGGCAACTTAATCAAATTAAATTCAGTTAAAATTTACATATAAACACAGCGACTGTCCAGAATGAATTCTATTTTATTGTTACTAAGATAAGTATGGGAAAACAAACAGTAGAGTGATGATGTGTATTTTTAAATAAATTTGTAGGCTGCAACAATATATATATATACTTCCAATTTTGCGTATATTATGAGTTTCTCTATGCTAAACGTTATCCATCCTACACTCCACTTTCAGTCTTTACAGAATACGTGTTTGAATCATCAGTGGGTGGCTGAACACGAACTACAGACGTATGATGTGGGTTCTCTGTCTCAACGACGTGAAATTCTCGAACGCTTTTCTTCGGTTTATCTTCTGGCTCGCTGAATATTGCGCTAACATGGGGCTGATGTGCTTTGTCTGTAGGATGTAGTGAGTAGTATGTTTGTGCATTTCTCAGTGTATTTTGTAAATCCATCGCTTCTTTGTCTGCTGTATTGACCTCGGGTTCCTCTTTCGATACGAGCCTCTTAATATGTCTGGAAAATTTCTACAAATATAGAAGTTCTTTACTAAAAGAAAAACAACTGAATACCTTTAGATCTACTTTATCAAACACTGCAGCTTTTGTCCAGGTAAAATAAAAAGACAAACTAAGATCAACTAACATGTAGGTTCTGTGCTCCTCTCGGCGCTCGCCTGACCACTGATTCAAATTCTTCCGTTCTTTCTACTTCCTATAATAATAATAATAATAATAATAATAATAATAATAATAATAATAATAATAAAAACTTTATTAATAGAACATTTATAGATATATACAATTGTAAATCTCACTTCTTGAGGTAACCTACAATTGACTACTTGAATCACTTATACATGGTTATAGTTTTATATACAAAAATTTTTAATTATTTATAGAAATAGTTACTTTAAATGTTCATTAGTTCGGGATTTGTCCATTCTTTATTTCTACAGCAAAATATGCAGTACGTTGATCGGATGGCAATAGATATCATTTTTCTGATACAATATTGTTGGTGTTGATTATCCAGTCCTAACTCATTTAGCATTTTTACAAATGTATGGCATTCTTTGTCAAACACCCCTAGCGAACTGACTGAAAG
>CACRXK020008109.1:0-21427 GCA_902702795.2 Paramuricea clavata
CATGCAAACTTAAAAATAACTTCAATCTTCATGCACGCATTTCTTACTAAAATTTACTGTCGAAACAGCTGAAATAACAAATTAAGTCTTCCGACCAGTCATGCCGCATTTTACCACAGGGCAAACTCAGTCGCAAACAAGGCGTATAGATTATATATGAGTTTATTTAGGCATTTCTTGGTCAAATGTGTGCTCGTAATAATCTATATAGTGTACAATCATTATGAATGCTATAAGAAATGAAATACGTTCCACTTTTACGAGTCTTCTTAATTCAATAATAATTCCTCATTCGAATAAGTTGATGGCAAAATCATGCACGACTATATATAAATTTAATCGATTTCAAAACTCGATTTCTTATATATACTGTATATACAGTTCATCACAGTATTATCACTTCGACTCTGTCTCGATCCGTACAATATTTGCACCATGCGGTTGCGCTGTCATACCATAGAAAATTTAGCTACTGTAAGATCAATACTTGGCAATTAAAGGTTGAGGAGACACCTATAGTTCCGAGTATATGTACACTAGGTTTGTTAAACATTTGATATAACGCATTTATTGAAACGTTTTGGGCATATTAATTTATGGCCGTATTAAAAACGGTGATCCGATATACTATTATAACTTACTTGATTGCGCTTAATTTGCGCTATACTATTTGCTGGAATTTCGCTGACGTAGCTATACCCCTCCTGGTAGTTTCACCAACATTGTATTCTTGAAATGCATATCCAAGCCAATTACAAACTCCAGTAAACCCAGCAAGAACAACGAAGAACATAATAAAACTGAAGTGCTGCGTTATAAAAGCACGCAAATTTTTCTTCCCACACTAAATGTGAGCTGTATTTGACTATTTGTATATAGCTCGAGGCTTGGCCGTCAGCCTGTCTACATGGCCAAGATGCGCAAACCTGATTAGATATCAGATAAAATTGGCAGAAAAGACGTTCAGAGTTCGATTAATATAGAAATGAATAATATAAAAGTATAGACCTTTAAGACAGCTTTTTCTATATATTGACTATAACCACGCATCAACTAATGTTTCAGAAATTGCACTTTTTCAAATGTCACTCAATTTGAAATGACAAATTTAATACAGACTACAGTAGTGAATATAGTGTATAATTCTTTACAGACTCGTAATATACGATCGTAAAGTTAATATCATTAAACATGCATCGACATTCATTAAATTAATACATTTTATGAATTATTTATGATGTATTATAATCCACTAAAACTGTTCATGAATAGTTCATGGTAGTTCACAAAGTGAAATCATGAACGTTCATGAATCAGTACAAATTCATCAAAATTTCATGATATGTTCATCAAGTAAATTCTATGAATTTTTCATGAATAATCAGTTCATGAAATATTCAAATGAACATTCATGAACATTCATGAACTATTCTGTTCAAAACAAAAAGTTCATGAACTGATTGGCCATTCATCAACTGTTCATGAACAGTTCATGAAGAGCATTCAAGAACACTTCATGAACACTTGTTCATAAACCAAAGGTAAAATATTTGATGAGCGGAGCATGAACTGTTCATGAATTTACATGAACGTTCATGAATGCACCATCAAAGTTCATGACTTCATGAACAAATTTTCGCCGGGGTCTAAGAGGCAAACAAATCAATATTAGGAGAAAACCCCAATTTTGAAACTACGGCATTAACAATGTCCTTGTTAAAACTCATTAACTGGCAATGCGCCCGGATGCGCCCTGAGATTGGCAAGTGGGTAACTGGCAATGCGCCCGCATACGCCCTCAAATGACACCTCGACTTGCGGGCATGATATTTGAGCACGTGTTTATCGGGTTGCCTAGCAACGGATACGAAAATAGAACGCGAAATTCGAGCTTTTCAACGGTGTATCATGCAAGAAAATCGGCCAAAAACTCGCAAAGTTTTTCAAGTTTAAAACCTTAGTTTTTCAAAAATAATGAATAATGGCGATATTGTTGCAAAGAAGGATTTCACAGCAAGTTTTAAAAGAGAAAAAAGAAGACGTTTTTGAATGATTTACAACGAAAATTTGGCATGAAAGGAAAGCGAATATATTGACGTTTTGGCCCAAGTTCTTCTGTGAACCTTGCGCGAGATTTTCATCCAAAAAGATGAGGATTTCTCCAAACTTTATTAAAAATAGAACTCGGAAATCACAAGAAAGATGAACACGGAACTCAAGTGAGCAGAGACGATTTTTTAAAGGGTATTTTTGAGTAGAAATATGCGATCAAACACTCGCAAAATTCGACCGCATTAATGTTGGTTGAATCTAGTTTAAAGTTATCTTTTTAGACGAACTGTTTATGCAAATTTGGGCGCAACTTTGACTGTTTTCGTGACCCCATTGTTGGTCTTGTTGTTCAAGTTGTTATTTTAGCTAAAGTATATTTCAAACGACACTTACTGTGTGCGTACGTAATCTTTTTGACCTTTTTGGCAAGAATACTTCGAGTATTAAATTACACTAAATAAGTAGGATATTCCAAAATCACTGTTATATCTATTTTCATCAATTTAGTGTTAAAATGACAACTCGTTTCAGACGTATTGTGGTTTAAAATAAGTGTATTGAATAAACGCGCTTGCTTGCCGCGTGCGAATATTCAAAATGTCCGCACTTGAGTTGTAAAGCTTTCAAAATGCATTTTTACTGTTTTTTATATCCCATATAAAACTTTAAATCGATAAAGCAGATAATAATGTTGATGCAACATCATTTTCTAGTAACTACACGTTGAATCAGAAGGAAAAGTTATCAAAATAGGTCGCGACGGTTGTTCGCAAAATGTCGCTTCTCTCTGAAATGGCTTCCTTTGTGGGAAGCCATGAAATTGAAGTCCTAACAAAAACTAACCTTAGCAGTTCTTTTGGGGCCATTGCTCACTTATTTATCATGAAATCGCTTCACTAGAACATTTTTAATAATGTCTATGGGAAACTTTGTAATTTTCTGAACTAAAAGTGTGTGGTTTTGAGGTATTTATTTTATAAAATAGCACGCGCGACAAAATGGCACTAATGTGGTTTCTCACGTCTGACAAACAACCAAAGATGAAAGTTCTTATTTCACCCTTTTATAGCTATGTGGAATACCTGAATATTAGGTTATCTTTTTCATGTGAGGATATAGATAACATTTCTACACAATAGTCCTTATGAAGGCTTATTTCAAACTCAAAAAAAGCGATTGTTTTTCAGAGCCAGACTTCAAAAGAAACCGCCTGTCTGACATTTTATAGCAGCCTACATTGGCACGCAAAATAATTTTGGCTTTTAAACCGTTGCTTTCCCAATAGAAGCATGAAAATATTGAGCTAAAAGTCTTACCTGACATGTGTTTAAACTGTTTTTCTCTTTATGATGCTTTTCAGTGCTTTGAGTACAGAAGTAAGTGAATAGCTTTTAGTTTTGTCACCGCAGAGTGCCTTTCAAAATGTCGGCTGTCATTGTCACCTCAGAAAATTCCCATTTTCTCACCTTCCCATCCTTGGTTTATATTAAAATAAATAAATTTAAGCACTATGTGTCTTTTTAAATATATTTGAAGCAATCAAAAAACTTTAAAGATGCACAAACACTGTGTTTTGGCTTGCACACTTTGTTGAACTTGAACACATAGTTACTGTTATAAATTTCATGTTGTAAACAAGATGCCCCAAAAAAGCAAAGCCAAAGAAGTAATTTTTAAATTTTTTGATATTTTCCTAATTCATATCCCAAAAGATGAAAATTGGTTGTAATATAGATATGTATTAGGCCACATAAAAAAAAATAGTTGGTTAGCGTCCCCGCCCGCCCACAAAAAAGGCCCCGCTCAGGACTTTTTTTATTTTTTATTTTAAAAAAACCCGACTTTTATTGATCAACGGGCTCTAATATATGTAGTATTTCTGTTGACTGTAGTCAATTGTGTTAATAATTTGCGAAATTGCGTGCGAAAATGACGGTATGAATTATATTTTGAAATATATAAAAAAAATATCTGTACTGCGCAAGAAAATCCAGTTTCGGACCTAACAGTGAGTAAAACCAAGGCGTTAAAAATTAGTAAAAATTAAAAAAAAAGCGCCCGTCCGCCCACTTTTTGGCAAAAGCCAAGGACGCTAACCAACTATTTTTTTTTATATGGCCTTAATTTAGTAAATGATTTTTTTTTTGGTTTTTATATAAATTTATGGAGATATTGCCCCTTTAGGTGATGAGTGACATGGAAAACAAAGTGTCACTGCTTTATAAATAAAAATACTGACTGAAAAACTAATGATATATATAGGTATGCAAGGTCATCTAAACTAAATTTGGTCAATCATATATCATTCATGTTTGGTTGAAAAGATCAGACTTTTTTATACAATTGTTTCTGAGATATTGCCATTTTGGTGAAAGCTTGGTATTCAATCATGAATTCGCCATATTGCTTGCCACTTTAGGGGGTGGTAACATTGTAACAGCTTGCCAGTTAATGAGTTTTGCCTTAATTTTCAGGGTTAACTTTACTGTTCAATAATCCTCCTTTATGTATGGTTTTTGGTACAAAATAGGAATAGACCTCGAAGATGAGCTAATTATTTCTCTATATAGCAGGACATTCGAGTATTAATATTAAAATTCTCTTAATTGCCTTAATTTTCAGTGTTAGAATTATATATATAGTTAATTTATATAATTAATATTTGGAATTATAGTATCCTCCCTACGCGCTTCAAGTATCGCTGTAGGATAATCGATAATCAATTTATGAATTTGTGCTTCCATGTATGATTAACACTCCAAACACAGTTATTCGGAAATTCAGAGGTCTCTTTGAAAATTATTTAGAGATTTCTTTGAAAAACATTTAATCTGCACTCCCCCGGTGTCGCATGATGCCGTACTACTGTATATGTATGTACGAAGGTTTTAATCTTCAACCATCAAACATTTACGGTGCGGAACAGTAATTAATTATTGAGGCATGAACAGTTGCTAAATAGGGGAGCGCTCTCTACAGCAATATTACGGTGTTCAAAACAAATCAGCTGTCATTCAATCTATAGGTTCACCATGTTCCTCAGCTCCATGTCGAAATGGAGGGAAATGTAAAGAGAAAGGACGTTCTTTCAAGTGTACTTGTCTTCTTGGATTTAAAGGGAAAATATGCCAGAGAAAGGGTAATCAACTTAATATATTGTAATTTTAATTGTGTATATAATTTCTCAAGGAAAAGATTCTTATACTCAGGTAGCTCTTCTGAGTCCTGAAATTCATGACTGAAATTATCAGTAATGAAAGAAGAGGTATACTATATGCACCTGTATAGGGTGAATTGTTGTTGGATTGTTATGCATTTTCGATTATTGGAAATGTTTTAGATAATGCATAAATATCAGTTTTATTTGTTATTCATGCATATTTACCTTTAATAACATATGCCTGAGCCATATACATGCATGAGCTTATACCACAGCATCGAATAAAATTAGTAAGCATGCAATATATGTTATTTATTATATGGCAAGCATTTGTTTTGATGAATCGAGCAATTTGATTGGCTGCTGTCTATAGGCAGGATTGTCCCGTATTGGGCAATACGCAACTTTTAATTTTTTATTGCCCTGGGACCAGACTCCAGAGCCAAGTTTCAAACGGAAAAAAGTGTCTAAAAGTGTTTCAAACTATTCAAAACGAAGAAAGATAAACCTAAAATAAAGCAACGGAGCAACTGCTGTGGTTAAAGAACTTTTTCAATACGTTTTTGTTAGCGAAAGTCGAAATTACAAAGTAAATTTTACAATATTTATAACTATTAAAGCAGCCAGGAATAGTTGTGTTTTGACTATGTGAAGAGCTGCAAATTTTATTTGTAGATAGCCAAGAGGAATTTGACACTATCCTAAATAAAAAATACAACTAAAGCAGCCACAGACTTATAATTTTTCCCTGAAAATTTCTGTTTTTGTTAGATAAAAAGAGACATAAATATGAGATGATCTTGAAGCGAACTAAAAACGTACTTGTCCATACTGTTCATTAATTTTATTGTTTTCATATTTGTTGTCTTTGATTAAATGACGAAATACTTCGTATATTTCTTGAAATACTATTATATCCAAACTGTGTTGGTATTCTATATAAAAAGTGGTGTAGAGTAGTTTTACTAACCAAAAGAACATTTTACTATTTTTTTTTGCTTCTTTGCAAAAGTTTGGGACTTTGACTAATTGACTTTGTACTTTGCCCTCGCGTAACATTTTTTCCCATTTTGTACAAACGTACAATGCATGGTCAATGCCATATAATAAAAAATTTACTGAGCACAACCCTTCGGGTAGTACGGGAAAATATCCAATCTCGGTCTTGCTGTATTGAACTCGCTATCGCTCGGTCAATACAGCAAGACCTCGGTTGGATATTTTCCCGTACTGCCCTCACTCTCAGTCAGTAAGTTATTAATATTTGCATGATGATAAAAAACTATTTAAAGATTAAGAAAATTTAGATTTTTTCAAGATCAGCCCCAATATGCAAGACAATGGTATAGTTCTATGCATGCATGCATGCATGGGAAAGTATCTTTCCAATTAAAATTCGAAAAATATTTAATCTGCATTCCCCGGTTGTCGCATGATGCTGTACATAGAGGATATTACAGGGCGGCGCGAGATGACTTTTATCTTCGAGTGATGAAAACGAGAAGATAAAAGTCATATCTTCAAGCCACCGTGTAATGTTCTGTTTGTTATATAGTCCCAAGCAAAAAATGTGAAATTTCACACTCAAAAGCAAATTGGCGTCATTTCACGCTCAAAGGCAACTAGTGAAGACATGGAAAATATCTCACTGTGTATTTTTTCAGTATCTCACGCTCTACTATATAATAATACTGTATATGTATGTATGAAGGTTTTAACCTTTAACCATCAAACATTCACGGTCGGGAACAGTAATTAATTATTGAGGCAGGAACAGTAATTAAGTAGGGGAGCGCTCTCTACAGCAATAGTATACAAACAAGTCACCTGTCATTATTGGCGTCATTTCACGCTCAAAGGCAACTAGTGAAGACATGGGAAATATCTCACTGTGTATTTTTTCAGTATCTCATGCTCTACTATATAATAATACTGTATATGTATGCATGAAGGTTTTAACCTTCAACCATCAAACATTCACGTTCGGGAACAGTAATTAATTATTGAGGCAGGAACAGTAATTAAATAGGGGAGCGCTCTCTACAGCAATAGTATATACAAACATGTCACCTGTCATTCTATAGGTTCACCATGTTCCTCAGCTCCATGTCGAAATGGAGGGAAATGTACAGAGAAAGGACATTCTTTCAAATGTACTTGTCTTCCTGGATTTAAAGGGAAAAGATGCCAGAGAAAGGGTACGTAATCAAATTAATTTAATACATTGTCATTTTAATTGTGTATATATACGTATATATTTTCTCAAGGAAAAGATTCTTGTACTCAGGTAACTCTTCTGTGTCCTGAAATTCATGACTGAAATCATCAGTAATCAAAGAAGAGGTTCCTGTAGGGTAAATTGTTGTTGGATTATTATACATTTCCGTTCTCGCGGAAATGTTTTATTTATAGATAATGCAAAAATACTAGTCATTTGGTTGAGATTGTCACAACCTTTCGTCAATTATCAAGTTAAAATTGTGGCTATAACCAGGGACGCCGGAACTGGGGGGGCGGCTGCCCCCCTTGCCTTTTGCTAGGGGGGCAGGGGGGGCAGAAGTGCCCTTTTAGTTGTAAAATAATACGTGATAAATCACATTTCCAATGATGCTTTTTGTAGGAAAATCACGAGATTCAGGCAATTTATAGTTTATATTTATAAAAATTTTGGGAAATTTTTGGAATTTAGAAAAATATTTTGCAGAAATGGCGAAAATTTAAGATATCCGGAAAAATTTTTGGCGTCACGGAAAATTTTTGTATGTCCGGAAAAAATTTTTGACTCCTAAAACTGACCGAAACTTTTTTGGCGACGGGGGGGGGTCGCCAAAAAATTTTGCAGTGAAAAAAAATTTTTCAGTAAAGGTGCCCTTGGTGTGCGTCCGCCCCCCTTTGCCCTATTATCGTTTCGGCGTCCCTGGCTATAACTGTTCATTTTCACCTTTGGTATGTGTGAGCCTGATATACCCCATCGAATAAAATTAGTAAGCGTTGTATGTGTTATATATTTGGAGAGATGCGATGTAAATTTAGAAGACAGTTGAGTAATAGAATATTGTTACTAATTCCAAAGCGTAGTCGACGATTGGGCGACAGAATTTTGTCAATTTCACGCGGCGATTGTCAAGTGAGTATCGAATACTTTTACATTGAAAATGTGAATTTAAGTTCTTAATTTTCTATTTTTGATGAAGTAGGCCTTTGATTACATTTTCTGTGGTGTTTAAACAAAAATTACAAAGATTTTGAAAAACCTATAATTTTCCCGCCAAAATAAACGTTTTATGTTAGCGCGCCGTGTTTCGTAACGTAGGGAACAGAATAAGACGACGCCAAGCCTTTCTAAAGGCCGTTTTCCACTAGAGGAATTTTTTCGCGCGACGCGAAGCGAAAACCGAAATCCGGCAACGTGATTGGTCGGCGAAAAAATTCGCGGCGAAAAAGTAGGATCGCTTCCTACTTTTTATCTGTTTGCGCGAATAAATTCGCCTAGTGGAAAACGGGCTTAACACGTCTCTCTATAGCCGCGCCGTGAATCGTAAACTTTCTAATATCTGCGTCATTAACAATGTCAACAATAATAACATGAGTCTAAATTAATTTTTCTAATCTTATTTCCTTTGTTGATAATATGCCTGCATGTCTTCAATGTTGATCCTATGTGAGCAAGTCCATGCATGTTGACCTTTTCATAATTCTTATGATTCAGTTTTTCCCCACGAAATCAAGGGACAACTACCTCAACTACCAACGATAGATATTTCATCATGACAAAGACACAAACTGAGCGCCATAAAAGCGTTAGTGTATCGTGCAAACACCTATACAACCACAGAGAAAAAGAACGACGGAACTGAAACACGCTACGAACATACGAATTGGAAAATAAATTAGAATCGCTATTATTCCAGCATGAAGGTGTATCTAGTGATGAAGCAACCGACACAGATATACTTGTAGCTAATTTCTCAGAAATTTTGTCTGATACCTCACAAAAAGTTCTAAACATTAAGAGGCAAAAGAAAAAGATCAAAAAAGGTAATACCAAAATGAGACAGGAATGGTATGACGGAAATTGTCACAATCTGAAAACGAACTTGAGAAATTTAGGTAGTCTACTCTCGAAATTTCCCAACGACATTTACTTACGTCATGTCTTTTTTGCAAAAAAAAGAAGGAATATAAACGTACAGGGCTCTAAACGTACAGTTAAAAAACAAAAAAGACAATTTCATAATTCTATACTAAATAAAATTGAATTATTATCTGAAAACAATCCTAAACATTTCTGGAAACTCGTTAACTCCATAAAAGCTCAAAAACCTAGAACTTCACACGAAATTCTACCATCTGAATGGTTTGATTATTTCAAAAACTTGAACAAAATAAATATCAATACTGAAGTAGCAAGCAGTGAAGCACAAATCATAAAAGATTTTAATATATGGGCATTATAGGTACAAACGATAGTCTTGACAGACCAGTATCACTGGAAGAAGTGTACAAATTATCAAAAAGATTAAAGAATAAGAAAGCCAGTGCCAATAACTCGTTGTCCAATGAGATCATTAAATTAGCAGTTGAGGTTTTGCCATCCTACTTTGAAAAACTGTTTAATAAAATCTAATTGTCCAATGGACACTTCCCATCACTCCGGTCTAAAGGTTTTATAGTCCCCATTTATAAATCAGGAAGTAATATCGACCCGAATAATTATAGAGGAATATGCATAAGCAGTTGTTTGGGAAAATTTTTCACATTAATTATGAATGAACGAATAAATAAATATCTAGACGAAAACAACATGAGTAATTGCCAAATTGGATTTAGAAAAAATTATAGGACAGCCGATCATTTATTATAGTTTTGAAAACTCTAACAGATTATTACAAATCAAAACGTAAACCAATCTTTGCTTGTTTTATTGACTTCAAAAAAGCTTACGATACTGTATGGAGAGAGGGTCTTTTCTTCAAATTGATCTTGAATGGTTGCAGCAAGAGATTCATACGTTTAATGTTAAGCATGTATTCCTCCTATGACTGTTCGGTAAAACTGGAAGAGGGGTATACAACTTTCTTTAGGTCACATGTAGGAGTCAAACAGGGTTGTAACTTAAGTCCTACTTTATTCAACCTATATTCATTAATGATCTACCTGATATATTTGACAGGTCATGCACTCCATGTTTGCTTTACGCAGACGACCTAAAATTATCCGAATCCAGGGCAGGGTTACAAATTGTCTCACAAAACTTGTTTACTATACCAAAAAGTGGAAGTTAAACATTAATCCCAAAAAACGTTGGCATTCTACATCAATCTGGACATTCGGCAAAAACATTTTGGAACAAGTTGATGAATATTGTTATCTGGGTATTACTCTTCACTTTTCTGGTACTTTCAAGCGAGCACAAAAGATAATCTACGGAAAAGCATTACATTCCTATCATAGAATATTTAAAAGTTTCTCAAATGTTGAAAATGTTCCAATAAAACTAATGTTAAAACGTTTTTCTTCGATAGTTACTCCAATCTTATTATATGGTTGCGAAGTGTGGGGTCCGCATTTATTGGGCAGAATAAACTCTTTCGATATGTTCAAGAAAAAGATTTTCCAAATCAATAGTGCAATTGAAAAACTCCATCTAAAATTCTGCAAAAGAGTCATAGGAGTTCATTCAAAATCAACAAACATGGCTATTTATGCTGAGCTAGGAAGATATATATATATAGATATATATATCTATATATATCTATATATATCTATATATATCTATATATATCTATATATATATATATATATATATATATATATATATATATATATATATATATATATATATATATATATATATATATATATATATATATATATGTACTATTTAAAGCACGCGTAGGAGTGTTTTATCACATATAGTTAAAGTGTTTATGAAACGGCTGAAATTTTTTCCTGAAATTGTGCTGATTTTATAGTTTAAAGTACGCTGAATATCATGCTGTATTTTATTTTCGCCCCGCGATTCTTTAAAGTCGGTTTTTTAAGCTACAAAGTTTGCCATCTATGACCTTTGTTTGTCCCATCTTACGGCGCGGTCAAATTGATGGCGTGACGTCACTGGTTGTACTCGCGCGTTCATTCCAAAGGTGAATTTATGTCAATTTGTTATGGCCGAGACTCAAAACAGCCGAGCGAAAGGGAAATCTCTTGGAAAGTATTGTGTTACAGGTGGACCTGGAAAAGTCAGTTGCAAAAACAATTCGAAAACAGAAGGAATTTCGATGCATCGCTTCCCTAGCGATAGTTCTGTCCGAGCAAAATGGGCTTGTATTGTTCAAAGACATCGTCCGCAATGGCAGCCATCAAGCACTTCGGTGCTTTGCTCAGCACGTTTCAAGGTCACAGATTTTGAACAACGGCTTGATTTTAATCCACAAGAACCGGAAAAATTCACGACTAAGAGATGGCTGAAGAAAGGCGCGATACCTAGTCTAGATTGCGTTGTTTCAGGGCCACAAGTTCAGGCGATTTCAGCTCGTGAAAGAAGACAGGTAAATATATGCATAAATTGTTCGTTTGCGGCATTTTGAAGCTGTTACATATTCATCCTTGACATAATCTAAATATTCAATACTCTTCACGGCAAAAACCAGATAACTCTATAAAGACTCGTTTACACTATGTATAATAGTAATATTTGTTGCTATAAATTTGGAATTGACACTCGGACATTTAATAGTTCCCCACCAAAGGCAAGTGAACAACATGAAATAAAAGCTTTGTAAGGCAAGGCTCTCATGCTACATTTTCATAGTTTAATATGTAGATGTCAATATGAAAGACATAAAAGTATTTGGAATGTGTTGTTGAATTGAGTTTGCCTTCAAGTGGTTAATAGTTTAAATACGTGATTGAAGCCAATTTCTATGTTTAATTTACTTCTTCAAAGTCACTACTTCATGTTATGTGTATGTAATGATCTATTTTGATTGATCTCAGGGCTTTAGCCAGGTACAATATCTGATGTAAACACACCATGTTGGGTGCCAGTTAGGTAATTCTCAAGCTGTGTTTACACTACGAGCCTAAGCCTGGCCTACCTTTGGACTAGATTTTTGTGGTGTAAATGCACTTCGGCCTGGCCTAGGCCAGGAAATCTGGGCCCATCAGGAAAGGTGGCCCAGATTTCTTGGTCTAGTGGCGGTCGAAGTGCATGGTCTAGTGGTCTGGTGGCGGTCGAAGTCGACACCACCAAAATCTAGTCCAAACCTAGGCCAGGCTTAGGCTCGTAGTGTAAACACAGCTTCAGATGCAGAAAAGTCTTGGTAAAATTTTTTTAACCCATTAAGCTGTTGAGCTTTTCCATTGACAAGCCTCAGACTCGGTGATTGTCGGGGAATATTCACCTCAACTTTGTCTCTGCGAATATTCCCTGATAATCACCTCACCTTTGGCGAACAATTGTTAACACCAACACAAATATTATCATATACAAAGCAGACAACAAATTACTTTATTATTCTTTTGATATAACTTATATAATAATTTGATGAATTCTTTTTAGTTAAAAAACAGCATTATTGGAGGCAGAAAAGCGGAAAACAACAGAAAATCTCCCACTGCCAAAGAGAAAAGCCAGACAATGTAGCAAGTGCAAGGCACCAATGAAGGTCACCTGCGATCACATTGTCCACACGATGCTCCACAGACTTGATCTGTTTACTGTATATTTTCATTGTTTGTAAATATTGTAAATAGTTAAGAGGGTTGTTATATATTGTTGAAATATAATAAGTATGAACAGAATTATGCATCAGTCAGTGTACCCCCTCCCCCAACCCCTCATAAGCTAGGAATTGCTGGGAATTTAAACTTTAAAGCCTGATTTACATTTCAGTCAAGGGATCTCAAAGTGGGCAATAGTAAAACTAATTGTGTAAACGTCCTCTGGTTAAAAAGATTTATTTATTACTAAATAAATATGTAATAAATAAATCTTTTTAACCAGAGAATGTTTACACAATTAATTATGAATCCTGGATTTTTAAATATGTAAAACATTAATACACATTACAGATTTGGTATGTAAAACATTAATACACATTACAGATTTGGTATCAATAATACTTTTCTTTGGGTTTTATGTTATGAAATATTTACATAATAATGACTTCAGTTATCATTACCGTTTGCTCTTCTCCAGATATATACCAGCATGACCAGTACAAAATACATGCAGTCATTACATGATGGTAAATGCATGGTGACAAGGGCTGGTGTTCTCCCAGCCCATCAAGCCAAACAGCCGACGATATGACACTGCTCTGAGGAATCTATAACAATACAAATTTATCTTTATAGAACCTGTAAAGTTGTTTCACTTTCGCTACTAGTCAGAATTAATATGCACAACCGAAGTATATGTACCTTTTATCTGCGCCATTTTTTATTCCATGGGAGCTTACATCAGTTCCATGTTTGTTTTTTAGAAGAGGCCCAACTACACTTCTCTTTTGTCATAGCATTGATTAAGGATGTATTCAACATTCTTGCCAATCCAAGTAAATTTTCCAGTTACTTCCACAATCTCTTTGCAGCAACAGTACTCTCAACACTCGCCAGATTTTGATCGGCACAATTCTCACACGAACACCTACAACAGAAATAAATAATATGGCAAATATCAGGGAAATATTGCATGAAAATCATAATAAAGTAACTTAGTATTGTTTGTAGAACTCACCAATTTGCTAATGGAATATTTTTTCTAAACGCTTCTCCAAAACAGATGGCAAAATGTAATCTTCGTCCTGTTCCTCATCAGAAGATTCGCTGTCGTCTGTACTGGCAATAGTTCCCCTTGATACGGCTCAAAACAATTCGTTACGTTCATATTTCCTTTTAAATTGCTCTCCGTTATGTTATCAGACTCTAAGCTAGGGTAACTAAGAGAATCTTCGCTGTGCGACATAGTAAAAGAGTAGAAATCACGATAAAATATTTTATACAGCGCGATAATACAAATGTTCTTTACTGTTTATATTGAGAATGTCAACATGTGTGTACAACCCAGTAGTGATGGGCGATACCGAGTACTTGGTATTCGATACCAGCGATACCACAAACAGCGGTATCGGTATCGATTACTGACGTGGTATCGTTCGATACTTGCACCCTTTTTTAAACGACTTGTTTAATTTCACTTCTTGGTTGAATAAGACTTAATGAACCACTAAAATAAGTCTTAATATTCCAAATGTGCTGTGCCAAGTCATGTATAGAAAATATTTATTACGTTTCAGGCTTTTGGTTTACATATAGCTTTATTTAGGTTACATACAGTAATGTAAAATGTTTTTCCGCTGACCGGCAGGTATCGAAAGTAGCCGATACTAGCAATTTAAGTACTCACTTCCGGTATCGAAAATTGAAATTTTGTGTTCATTTTGGTATCGAAATAGGTATCGGTATCGGCCGATACCGATCTTAAAAGTATCGGTATCGGTATCGAATTAAAAATCCTGGTATCGCCCATCACTACAACCCAGTGAAATGAATATAACTGGAACGCTACCTTCAACCGGAAGCTTGATGCTCAATTATGCAAGTCACCCCCAGTCTTTCCACGTAAAAACAAACACGGCCAAACAAAATATTTTTATGCGATTTCGTCTGATCGGGTCGAAACTCATAAAAAAAACTCGTTTTAGGGAGATAAGAACTAATTTTGTCACTACCTTCGGCTAGTTTAAACATTCTTGATTAATAGACTGCATTTTTTGAATACTTTGTATGGAAATGCTGAACAAACCGGTTCTTTGTTAGGAAAAAACATTGCGCCCAGGCGTGAAGTTTTCATTTACCATGTTGGGAGATTTTTTTTCTATAATTGATGCATTTTTTGTGCAATCTAGTCACTTAGGAATGGGAATGAAGCAAACATAAACTTATAATATAAAATAGTGTCAGTATCAAGTGTATTTTGTGATGAAATTTTAGCTTTTAGGAGTGCTCAAAACATTGAAGTTTCTCCTCTACCCAGTCCTTTTTTAATTTATTGCGCATATTTACTGTAGTTGTTTAGTAAAAAATATTTAAAGGGAAGAAAAAAACTGCGAAATTAAAGGAAAAATTGATATTTTTGTGACAGTGTTAGTGAGTAAAAATCATGCCACTTAACTGTGTTATACTTGGGTGTACAAACAGGGGTATTCCTCACCATGGACAAAATGCTACTGTAGCTTTTCACAGGTAATGACAATTACTTCCTTACTTTAACAAGATAAAAAAACAACACATGGAAAGGATATCTTAACATTTAATAAAACAGATTAAAATTACACTTCTTGTACTGAAATCTACAAGCATATATTTCTACATACTACTTTATCACCATTTTTGGCTATCATTGCTTTTACAATGACAACAGGGTCTATATTAAATTTTTTTGTGTGCGGTGTAATGTACTCAGGTGAATATGATGCTTGTGATGTTAATCTGAGTGTATATCCACACTGGCCAAGCTTGAAAAAATATGCCTGGGCTAGTATTCCAAAGGTCGTAGGTTCTTTCCCACCATGGCCAGGCATATTTTTCAAGCTTGACCAGTGTGGATATACACTCAGAGTAACATCACAAGCATCAGGGTCTTATATTGTTGCATCTTTGCCCGCACAGACAAGCAATTTTTTCTTGACAAGTTTTCCTGGTTCAAAATTTGGCATGACCACGTTTTGAACCAGGCTCCTTGTCAAGGAAAACTTGTCATTTTTTTCACATACACACAAGCAAATCTAATGTGTCAAGGAAAAAGTACTTGTCTGTGCGGGGCTTAAGTGTAACCCTTACATGTTGAAAACCACAGCACAAACCATGTAAGACAAGAGTCATCTTTTCAGTACCAATAAAGCCAAATTGGCTGCTCACAATATATGTATGTTGTAAACTATTATAGATTTCCAATGAAAGATAAGCATGCTTTAGAGCAGTGGGAGCATTTTGTTCAAGAAGCCAATAGGCCCAATATACTTAAAGAACCATGGAGGGCAACCAGTACTAGCCGTCTTTGTAGCGACCACTTCCAAGTAACAGATTACATCACCCCTCCTTCAGTGAATGGGTCATGTCGACTAAAAAAGTATGTCATACCATCAAAGTCCCATGACACGGCAACCATGTTGTTTACAATACCCAACAAAACAAGATGCAGGCTGGACCTGTCGAACAAGAGACCAATCCCCACAACTGATTTGGAAAACCTCTCGCCTCCAGAAAAAATCGCCAAAACTGCATCTACAGAAGAAAAAAGAGATGAGTTACAAACAAAACTTAGACAAAAAATTCGCAACTTACAACAGCAATTACGAAGGTCAAAACAGAAAGTCAAAACTATGAACGAAGCCATCAAAGTGTTGGAAGAAAGATCACTGATAACTTCAAAAGAAGCAGAAAGTCTGCAATCAACATTTGAAAATAAACATCTTCAATTTCTATATAATTTCAAAAACTTAAAGGCATCACCATCAGGAAGGAGATATTCGGATGAAATAAAAGAGTTTGCTGTGACTTTATACTTTTACTCACCGAAAGCATACAAATATGTTAGATCCATTATCCCATTGCCAAACCAATCTTTGATACGAAATGGTCAACTTCGTTTAAATGTGACCCAGGCTTCATAGAAGAAGCATTCACATCCCTGTCTGATTTAATCTCTGGTTCACCAATTAACAAGGACTGCTGTTTGGTAATCGATGCAATGTCCATTCGTAAGCAGACACTCTGGGATGCTGAAAAAGATCGGTACTCAGGATTTGTTGATCTTGGTGATGAAATTCATAATGATAAGTCAGCAACACTGGCTTCTGAGGCATTAGTTTTTCTGTTGGTCGGAACAAGAAGTCATTGGAAATGTCCCATCGGATACTTTTTAGGAGATAAAATCAGCGCCAAAGACCAGGCAAAATTAGTATCGAAATCATTGGAAATGGCAGCAAAGGCTGGACTAAAGGTATGGTCGGTGACAGCGGATGGCACAGCAGTCAACCTTAGAACATTTGAAATTCTCGGTTGTAGTTTTAATGGCAGTTACGATGAGATGACCACTTCAATTATTCATCCAACTACTGGTGAAGATGTTTTTATCATTCTTGACCCCTGCCACATGCTTAAACTTGCTCGTAATGCTTTGGCACACCTCGGGACCATTGTTGATGGTGAGGGAAATGTGATAAGGTGGCACCACATTGAGGAACTTCAAAAGTTACAAGAAGTGGAAGGACTGAATCTGGGTAACAAACTTTCCCCAAATCACCTGAAATTTCAAAAACACAAAATGAATGTTAGACTAGCAGCGCAAACATTAAGTTCTTCAGTGGCTAATGCTGTAGAATTCCTGGACAAATCAATGAAGTTGTCCAGTTTTCACGATAGTCATGGTACAGTTATATTTATCCGCACAATCGACCGGTTATTTGACATGCTGAATTCTCGTAACCCAATCGCTAAAGGTTTCAAGACACCCCTTCATCCGAAAACCAAGGACACATGGGAAGAAATCTTAATGTCAACAGCAGACTATCTACTGTCGTTGAAAACAAGTGCACCTACAGGTCAACTACTTTCCACCTCGCAACGTAAAACATTTGTAATTGGGTTCGTGGCATGTATCAAATCTACAATTTCCATGGCTACACAAATGTTTAGTTTACCCACCAATCCTTTCAAGTACTTATTAACTTACAAATTCTCACAGGACCACATCAAACTTCTTTTTTCATGCATACGCTCAAGAGGAGGCTGGAATAACAACCCTAACGTTTTACAGTTCAAGTATGCAATTCGAAAGATGTTGATGCGAAATGCCATTACAGCATCGAAATATGCCAACTGTGTGGATTTTACAGGATGTAATAACATTATCCCCATATTCCATACAAGAAAGCACAAAAAGTCAACCACCTACGAAAATATTGTGGAAGCCTCTGCCTCCAACAATGACTCAAGTGACATATTTTCTATGTGTGAACATTTAAACGAAGAAGGGCATAGTGAATTTACCTCGAATGTTCTGTTTTACATCGCAGGGTACATTGTTTCCAAACTTATGAAAACCCTAGTTTGTCCAGCATGCAAAAAGAGCCTTCTTCCTCTGCCAAAACAATTGCCTGCAAACGGACATGACTATACTTCAACCATATATCATGAAGCAGGAAAGGCATCGTCATTTACCACATTTGTCAATAGGGGTGGTTTGCAGATCCCATCAACATCTGTGTTTCGAACGGTCGAATACTGCGAGCACGTTTTCAAAGCTACTGTTACGGGTAAAGACGGCAAACAAATAAGCAACGAGGGAAACCTAAAGAAAAAAATGATCGTGAACGTCTTCCAACATTTCACATTGGACTCAACATCTGAGCTGTTCACAGACCATGAAGATGATGACAACGAAATTCTAGTTGACGACCACAGAACAAATTTAATGAAACGTGTCGCGGACAAATATTTTACGTTGCGGCTGTTCAGCTTTGGAAAGAAATACGTCAAAGAGATCGTAAATGAAGGGAAACAAAGTGATCGACACTTGTTTAACAAAATTACTTTGTTTAATAATTATTAGGTTTGTAATACTAAGTTAAAATAAAGAATTTACTCACTTGTTTTGATAAAATCTTCAAAGGGTCTGACGCTCGTACAAATAATTTGGCGGATTTGCACATCGCCAAGTTGTTTCGTTTATAGCGTTTGTTTCCTAGCCGATTGGCAACTCCATTCGGCTAAATTTTACTTGGTTGAGTTAAAATTAATTCCATTATAGTCCAAACAAAAAAAACTAAAATTTAAAACCATAAAATATACAACAAATTTCTTGCAAATTCGCTCTGCTCGCACATTGTTGTTCTTCTGAATACAAACAGCACGCTTCACCCCCCACCGCGATCTCGCGAGGGAATCGCGAATGAAGCCAAAATTTGCGGGACTTTACCTCCAGACACGCGTGTCTGGAGGTAAAGTCCCGCAAATTTTGGCTTCACGAAATTATCAGAAGGTAGCGTTCCAGTTATATTTAGTTCACTGGTACAACCAGTGACGTCACGCGCTGTTTTCACTCGGGTCCAGACCCCGGGACAAAAAATAGCCAAATTGCTGAACTTTGTAGCTTAAAAAATCCACTTTAAAGAATCGCGGGGCGAAAATAAAATGCAGTATGATATTCAGCGTACTTTAAACTATAAAATCAACACAATTTCAGAAAAAATTTTCAGCCGTTTCATAAACACTTTAAAATAAACTTTGTCTAAACCGAGAAAATCAAAGCTAAAGTTTATGTAAATTAACATGATTTTTTATCACATATAAAACCACGACACGCTTATGATTTTTCTTTGTGTTTTGCTCCTGAATTATTAATGAGTTTTTCTGGTCTAATTACTCACGTGTGCGTGCGTGTGTGTGTGTAGGTATGCGAATTTATATATTTATCAACTTCGTTCATATATATTAATATTTTTGTTATTGTTATAGATTGTAATGACTTATTTAGTTATTTACCCATGTATTCTATGTACCAATATTGAGACTTTGATTGAAAAAGTTATTATTATTATATTTCTTTTCCTCATGAATTATTAATGAGTTTTTAAACTACGTTAAAAAACTCATTAATGATTCATGAGGAAAATACAAAAGAAAGGAATGTTTAATTAAACAATGTTTGTAATTTGGATAAAGATTTGTCCTGATTTACATAAACTTCAGCTTTGATTTCCTCGGCTTAGACAATGTTTATTCTTAAAATTACTTCGCCAATGAACTCATAAGATGGATCGGTTGCACATGCATGTTTTAACTAGTACTTATCAATCCCTTGCGGAGATTGCCCTACATGGAACTACATTGGTGAAACGACGTTCATTCGAAACAAGAAAGAAAGAACATATTCGGAATCGTTAACAATGATGGGGCTATCATCTTCTTTTCCCGCCAGCCGCCTAATATTTCTATGCTGATAGCCTGATATTAATCTGATTTATTTCATTTTCAGGTTACTTTTAAAAAGAAAAAAGAATAAACTTGAAAATGGTAAAAGCCACTAAAGTAAAGTAATTATACTATAGTAAAAGGAATATAAATAGGAAATTAACTATTTGTTGTACACTGTATGTGCATGAGGGAAGTAGAAAAATATATCATTCTTGATCATATTTTCCGTGTGATATTATTGGTTATATTTTCATTTGCTCAGGTACAAATATATTCATTTGTTTTGGTGAATCGTGCAGTCTGGCTAGCTGGCGCGGATATCGTAGGATTTTCCCGTATTACCATGATATAGGCAGCCCAATGGCTAAGCGTGTCAAATATTTGACTACAATATTCAAATTTTTAGTAAAACTGTTCCTGCCTTGCTAAATTAAATATGGCGTCCGGAAACGCAATAAATGTCCAGATAACAATGAAATTCTGGACTCCTGGTTACGGCCGACGTCACAGTAATTAGTTCCGTTTATTCCTATATTTTAGGAATAAATTAAAGATGCGGCTATCTCCCTCCCCTTGATACCCCGACCCTAAAATGACTTAATCTCTATCCTTTGGCTCTAGAGGAAAATATCAAATATTTGTCTTGCTGCACAGTAAGGGTTTGGACCTGTTTAGTAAGTGGTTATTATTTAGTAATATAAGTGGTTATTATTTGTACAAGTTCGACAATTCTTTGTCATAGACATGTGCTGGTATTTCAATTCTTTTTCAGAGACAATAAATGTGTTGGTATTTCAATTATTTGTGATAGACCTGTACTGGTATTTCAATTCTTTGTCATAACATGTGCTGGTATTTCAATTATTTGTCATAGACAAGTTCTGGTATTTCAATTATTTGTCATAGACATGTGCTGGTATTTGAATTCTTTGTCAGAGACATGCGCTGGAGTCTTAATTCTTTGTCATTGACATGTGCTGGTATTTCAATTCTTTGTGAAAGACATGTGCTAGTATTTAAATTCTTTGTCAGAGACATGCGCTGTTGTTTCAATTCTTTGTCAGAGACTGTTGAGTTCAATATAAAACTGTATGTTATCCAAATATTAGTATGACGTAATACTGAGAGACAAATGCATGATGGGATAGTTGTGTTGTTAGTTGAACTTCCTCGTGAAAGTAACTTACTGTACAAAACTACATTTGTAATAAACGTGAAAATAAAGAGTGA
>CACRXK020008110.1:0-21426 GCA_902702795.2 Paramuricea clavata
AAAACAGATAATTGTTGCCGCTCATTGCCGCTTAGCATTCGTCAAAGAGTAGGAAAATTCTCCCTGCCTTATTTTCCTGTAATAGACGCCAATATCACCAAACTGTATTATAGAAGAGCCGGCCACGCTGGCTAACTGTATTACCAAATACACCCTTTCGATAATTACACATACTTTTTGGTCTTGGAACCTCGCTCTCATTGGTAAATTACACAAGGTGATTAGCGTAATTATTGAAAGGTTGTATTTAATTTGCTAGTAGTAGAACATTTAGCTAGCCTGCGTAACGTGTCTTATGAAACAAAACCATTGGGTAATGGCAATTCCCCGTATTTTCGCATTTTTTTGATCGAGTCCTGGCTCGAGTCCTGACTCGAGTCCTGGCTCGAGTCCTGGCTCGAGTCCTGGCTCGAGTCCTGGCTCGAGTCCTGGCTCGAATCCTGACTCGAGCAATAGTATATCTCTGCATGGGCAACAGGCATTTCGATAAATGTTCGAAAATTGGAAGAACATGCATTTAAACTGTCTAAATGTTGGAAAATACAATCTTATCCAACCACTTTAAATTAAATCAGATCGTGTTAGGTCTTTTTTGTCACAATGATTAAATAATTGTGTCAAATGACAACTAAAAGCCTGCTCGTTATACGTACGAAAACAAAAAACTCTAATAACTATCGTATCTATTAATCCCCGATTATTAAACCCTATTAATTGTGTATTATAATCAACATATTTAACAGGAAAAAAGCCTGCAGTTTCATGATTAGAGGCTGTTCAACCGTGACACAAAGTTTGTAATAATTGTTTTGATGTTGATGTTTTTAATAATATAAAATCGTTGTTGTGTGTGTAAACACAAACACAAGTGTAAACATTTCAGTAGTAAAATTCCATGGCGTACTTGCTAATTTGTGTTGTCGATTTTATTCATATCTGCGAACTTTTTAAGCCATTCTTAACTCGATAATTGACATAATTCACAATAAATAATGAGTTTTAATGCAAGATGGTACATACGGAATTTGTAGCGAATGTTTAATATCGTTTATTAATTAAGCTAGCGCATAAGTCGTGTTTTTATGTTGTCAGTTTATATAGCTACTTTATGTGAAGTTTTTATACTTCATCTAAAGAAAGGCGAGGCCGAGGGGTTGCTGCATGCCATGTATTTTCTAGTAATTAACACACCTAAGCTGTCAAAGTTGGATTTTTTTTTATACACGTGCACCCTGTTTAACAATATACCGGCTGTAATTTTAGACTGGTGGATCATGGATGGAATGGAACAAAAGCACCGAGCATTTAAATCATGCCCATAAATGAATTGAGTGACAACGTGTTAGCAACGAGCATTAACAATTATTCCAATTCAGGTCAATTATCGCTGCAATTTACATGCTTAGCACATGGCTCCATGCCCCGTCGTGCTATCACCAATTAAGGCTATCGTCTTTGCCTTGATTCAAAATCAAAACAACACAAACTGCATGCATAAAATTAAGAATGTTTTCATGATTTGGCGCGCTCTATCGAATACGTTAATATTGAGCACGCCAGAAGTACACGAAACAAGACAGGAAATTGGGATATAGAGTCATGTCTCGCTGTTCGTGAGTTGGAGTCAGCGGTTACGGGGTTCGAGTCAGGGTAAGGATAGCTCAGCATTCATAAACAGCGAGACATTAATTTATAACTGGGGCCGAAAAATGGTCATGTCTCATTGTGGGCTCGGTCTAGAAATTTCCCGCGCTTTTGTTTTGCTTTATTTCAACTTATGGTGGCGAAATAAGACTCGAATTGTATAAGTTTACATCGTTCTTAGTTACGCTGGAGATACCTAATATTTTTCTTGGACCTTTAAACTTTTCTTAATATCCCAAAATTCTACCAATAATGCAAGCAAAAACTTTGCCAACTAAGTTTTGAAATAACTTAGCAGTGTTCGTCATTAATATTCAATACACGTCAGCATGTACATTCTACGCACGTTCATGTTAAGATCAGCTACTTCATCTTAGCTCTCATTCTGATCGAGAAGCGTAAATGAGTTGGTCGAGGCAAGATCGGCAATAAATAAAAATGCAAGTGGTGCATGCTGAAAATGATCGAAAATTTATTGACGTTTTTATAATCTACAGTACCGTATAAAGTAAAAAACGGCAGACAGTCAAGGGTATTTATTTTGAATTTATTTCACTACCTGCCGCGTTTATACAGTTTTGTGGTCAGTATCCCCGGCCAACGGCACGCAGCGCAGTTCCGGCCGTATGCCCGAGGCGAGGGTATACTAATTCCGCTCGGCCAGTTACACCCGGGGAAAGGAATTCAAAGCATTAGCGAAGTGTGCATTTTATCAAACATTGGCGGGCGCCTGGCTATGATTCAAGGGTGGACCTCTCACTGATCTCAAAAAATGGCAGACTGTCATGGAACTGACGAACACTGATTGGTCGGATTTAAATTTCGCTTTATGATAACAGCATTACGAAATCATGATCATGTCATAATAACAGACATTACTTGAAAATATATCTGCTTTTTAATCTGATTTTTATACAGTTTCTTTTGGGAAAATTTATTGAAAAAAAGAACTGAACAAATTAAATGTTAAAGAAAGTTACGGAACCAAACGAAAATCAGCAAGAAGACCACCAAAAAGGCGAAAGACTTGCTAAAAGAAGCGAGCAAAGACGCCGACGTTTGCTTCAAGAGATTGGAGAACGTTATTCAGAAACCCGAACAATCGTCAATGAGACGTGTAGCCAAATAGGTGAGTTCATTTGTTTATTTTAACAAAAGGTTGGGCCGGATAATAGATTGTTGGAAATCGTAAAAACCAATGAAAGAGTAAGTTTATTTAAATATTGATATATTTTTAGCTTTATGGCCCTTTAGCCTATATAATTGCTTTAAAAAGTGATCGTTGCGCTATAATAATGATTAATGAGAAACGTTTAGTGACAGTGTAGTTTATTCATTCATCCATTTTTATTATATTAAAACTTTAAATAAAGAGGAAAGCAGTTATTTGTATGCGACGATGCGAGAATTTGAAATTATTCTATTTCAAACTCAAATTACAGGTTAGGTCCCGTTTACACTATACCGGATTACTTTTCATACCGGATTCATTTTCACTCCGAAGTAAAACAACAATTAGGTCAAGGGTGTTTACAGTATGCATGCCGCTTCGCTCTGTTGCCAGCGCATGTCTCGCTGTCGGCATGGAAACAAGTAATATTTTTTCCAGTATACTAAAATTTATTAAAAACAGAAGTAACACACGTTTTCTTTGAAAAGTATAACTTTGCGTTTAAAAAGCTCGACTACCAGACGTTGCTTCTTTCTCTCTAATCCTTTACAGATTTTTTATTATTTTTTATTCCTTTACAGATGTCAAGCAAGTGGCCATTGACCAATACCCTGATCTTGAAATTGTTTGTGTTGCCTATATTACGTTTAAAGATATACGAACTCTTATTCTTCGCTGTTACAGACCTCCAAATTCGTCTCAAAAATGGTTTGTCTCTTTTAAAAATTCCGGGTTTGGGCTGATCGTCTATACGACAAAATAATCATTACTGGTGATTTTAACTTTCCTAGAATCTCATGGTCTGAAAACGCGGTGATACCATCTGGTGAACATGAAAATCTCTTCTACAACACGTTATCGGACCTATATTCCAGTCAACTGATTTACATTCCAACAAGAAAACAGAACATTCTTGATCTTCTAATTACCAATATCCCGGACAGCATTGCAAATATCGAAGTCATTAATTCCTCCGAATACAACTTGTTCTCGGATCACAATTGCGTACTTTTTTACTTCATCGCGGAAGAAGTAACAGCTTCTCAGAAATTAAGAACTACAATTTATGACTATAAACGTGCGGACTTTGAGGGAATGAACCAGACATTGGAAACGTTGGAGGTTGATTGGATGACGAATGATTCCACTTCGGATATTAACGATGACTGGATTTCTTGGAGAGACAGTTTTCTCACAATCGCAAATGATCATATTCCTGAGAAAACCATCAACGGTAGAAATAATCCACAATGGCTTACCGGTGAAATATTGAATGTGTTAAAAAGGAAGGAAACGTTGCGCCGAAAACTGCGACGCGCCATCAGATCGTAAGTCGACGCAATCATGGAAAAATATAAAAACCTTCGAAGAACAGCCAATAAATTAATCAAGGTTAATCGAGAAAACGTTTTTGCTTCAATGAGCAAGTCATGGTATTCCAATCCAAAATGTTTCTGGTTATTCTTTAAAACAAGCACTAAGTTCTGCAGAATCCCACAACAAGTTTCTATCGCCACTGATATTACCGTTCCCTCAGTCAGGGGCGTGGCGAACGATTCCAGATTTGGGGGGCGTCATACCATAATGACCAACTTTTTCAATGACCTGGCCAAAATTCCTGTGCCGTTCTGTACTAGTGTAAATTTTGTAAACGGCAAAGTTTATAAATAAATAAATAAATCCCAAATTGACGAGTATTTCTTTAAATTTTGCCCTATATATCGAAAGCGAAAAGACAATATTATTATCTTTTTCCTTAATTGTCTTCGCCAGAAATAGTAAATGGTTGTAAGGCGAAAAAAACGACAGCTCTAAAGTTAGTATTGTAAAAGCGATTACACTGTTTCGGCACATTCCGGATTACTTTTCATATCACCTCCAAAGTGGAGTGCATGATTTTTACGCCGCGTCGCGGAAAACATAATGGGTTTGCTAGCAAGGCGAGGGGTTTCTGCATGCATGTATTTCTAGTACACTAGACTAATCATTGTATTGTGGCGCGACTTTTGGTTTATGTCTTTCCTGATTGAATTTTTCATTTTTTTTGCGCTGCAAATCTGCAATTACCCTCCTTGGAAATTGTACCATATTTTAATGCAGTGGACAGGATCTAGAAAAGCAGTTTTGTCGTTTCAGAAGTGTGTTGTCTCAAACGTTTCTACCAAACTTTATAGTATCGTAAATTAGACGGCAAAAACTAGTCGATTCACGAGTATATATTTAAACATATTGTTACGAAAGTATTAAAAATAGTATAAAAATAGTTCAGTTTGCACCCCAGCAGGCTGCTGGGTTACTGATGGTTACTGTTCGGAGTACTCCGGATTTTCGGAACACTAATTAAATCGAACCAATAATGGTCACATGACTGTTCTGACGGTCACATGACTGTTCTAGCTACCCCTACTTTTGAGTAGGGGCAGTCAGAACAGTCATGTGACCGTTTTCGGTTCGATTCGATTAGTGTTCCGAAAATCCGGAGTACTCCGAACAGTAAATGGAGCAGCCTGCAGGTAATTATAGATATTAGTTACGTCAAATGGAGAGATAATGAGCATTTTTTCTGTAAAACGCAGATAAAGTAAATATCATTTCGGACTTGTCTAAAAGTGTCAATTATCTGTCCATTAGGCAAGATAAATAATTTGTAAAAGTTGGACGATAACCTTGCGTGGTGGGCTGTTGTGTTTACATGATTCAAGTCCAAGGCTGGTTCTTCTTTGACATGGAAAATGTGCATGCTTAGGGCATTTCTGTCAATCATTCTTTGGTATATTTCGCGCTGTTGAGTAATGATAACATTACGTCATCAAAATCTTGGTTCAATAAAATTGTAAGTAAATTTAATTTAGTAGGTAAAGTAAGGTTCACATAGGTATAGGTTGAAGTTTTTACTATGATATTTTGATAAGTATTTTAAGTTGTGAACATATTTTAATATTGATCGATTGAACAGCGAACCAACTCGACAAGTGCGACAACGCCTTAAATAAACAGCATTTGAGAGCTGGAACGAGCTAGCAACGCCAACCCACACTTCTAAACCTCAACGTTTATTGCTACATCACGTTTACAAAGATCCCTCAACCGTTAGTATAAAAGTGCGTGCACAACCGAAATTCGTCAGTGGATACTCAGTGGATGATATCTCAGTGGACTCTCCAGTGGACTAACAAGAAGAGACTCTGAAGCAGAACTATTAACATTAGTAACAATAATTACAAAAGTTGTATAACGATTCACTGCCTAAATAAAGCCTTGTAACAATATATATAGCTCCTAAAACATGAGTTGGTTAAATCCGTCAAAAGTAAATGACTTACTAACTTAGTAAGTGTTCTTATTCGATAAGTTATATTTTACTGGCTAAAACAATTAAAATTCTCGAAAATTCAAAAAAAAGAGGAAATAATTTTCGGCACTTTTTTGTCGTGTTCAATCGAGTAATTGAGTACGTTATTAACCCAATCAAAACCTTTCGTAGTATAGTAGATGTGCGTCCATGCCCCTAAGAATTGATACGTCGCGTATTGAAATCCCGCCTTTCTTTTCGTGTTTTTTGTAAAAAAGAGCAGACAGTTTAGAATGATATTATTAATTATTCTTTGGGTATTTGGGACTTTTTTCGGCACACAGGCCTTACGGCCATGAGTGCTCCTAAAATTTTAGTAAGAGGCCACTCATAGCGTGGGCTTGGGAATGGGTAGCCAGAAAATTATTCTTGGATCGATCCTTGGGTCTCTGAGACATGATTTCCTGCATTTAAAATGTATCGTTTTATCATATCATGACAAGAAATACAACCACTACATGGCTCATTCGTCAGAATGCCATCCTGGAAAATTGGAATAACAGCACAATAATGACAAATCTTAATATAATTTTTTTACGAATTTAATTTGTTAGTATAGGTAATTATGCGATGGCGAGTACAATTAGGGATTAATAGTACGAGTGATGTTTGGAAATTTTGCCAAAATTGTACGTGCCGCCGGGGCGAGTCCAATTTGACAAATTTCCAAACATCTCGAGTATTATTAATCCCTAATTGTACGAGCAACATCGCATGATTACTTGTTTATTATTAGCGTATGACAAAATTGGATACTTCTCCGTCAACATCATATTCTCTCGCCAAAGCCCAGTCCTGACAGACTTTCAACCAAAATTTGGTAGTTTTGTTCGTATTTTCATTTAGTTCTTTTGGTTAAAGCAAAATTTGGTGCTTTTGTTCGTATTTTCATCCGAGTTCCTCAAGGTCAATTTCTACCAAGGTCAATTTCTGTCTTGATAAAAAACTTTAAGGAGGGCTCAGCCTCCCCCCTTCGCAAGCTGAAAGGAAATTTTAACCAGCAAAGGTAAGCCCTCTTAGCCCCCATTCCACTACTACACCCCTGATGGTAACCAACCTGAAAGTATATCATATACTCACGAGTAATTTTGTTTTTAATACAACCTGATCAATAGAAAAATAAAATTTTACAACCAAACTGAAAAATATAAAACATAAAGGCCTTTGAAGTTCGCTATTCTCTAGATTCCTTCCCTTCCATCTCAGTTTGTATGTCTGCTGTTGTCTCATCATGTCCCTCGGGAACAACGCTTGTCCAATCAGAACACCCGACCCCAGTCTCCCCTTCGTCGATACTCGGTAACTCGCTACTTGTTGTTGTCTCTGATTCATTTAGTGTGGCTACTCCGAGAGTCGGAGCCATTGAACGAATAAATCCCTTAGTTAAAGTTGGGATCTTCATAGCGCCTAAGCGTTTCTTATTTATGTCAGTGTTTTCCATGTCATTCGAGGTAATTTTCTCAGTCTTGTAATCCCTGGAAATTCAAGATATATGGTTGTAAGACATGCGCAGACGTGTTACGTTTTTGGTACAAAATTCCCATACCCCTCACGATAAATTCCCAGTAAAGACATGTTGCTCTTCTCGATACAGTTTTTAAAACTTCATGTGAAAAATGGATAATTATTGTTTGACATGCTTTATTAAACGACGTATTTTTAGGTTTTATGCAGCAGATACCAGGATGTTCAGATATATTTTAATGTTTATTCTTCAAAATATTTGTAGAAGCAAGAAAGATATGAAAAAACGGTAAGAGTATTATATATAATCTTTAAAGTTCTTTCAAATGAGAAAATAAAAAAAATATTGCCATTTCCCTTTAAAGAATACCTCTGCACCCTGTTAAAGAAAACATTTTGGTTTCTTCGTGTTTGGCGAAACCGCAGCTTCGTCTATAATACAAAAGTTTGCTCGTCTATAACCGGAACGAAACAGGAAGCCATTTTGTTTTTGAGCTGAATAGTGCAGGGATATCCAGAGCTGAGCAACCAATCAGATTCCGTGAAAAGCACTATCCACCTCCCGAATACATGCATGCTAATCAACCTTATCACTGCGTACCTTTTCACTTGATATAGTCTTGCTTCGTCGCTGTATTTGTCCAGTCTTTGTAATCTTTCAACAGCGATTTCTGAAAGTACTGACTGCATGCCAGGGAAAGCATCAAGAACAGTTCTGAAGTCAGAGGTATTTAATGAATAAAGATCCAACATTGTTGCTGCTCGACAAGTTGCTGTTCGACGACCATCTTCTCGCATCAAAGATATTTCTAAAGATGTTTTTAATTTATGATTATTAAACTCTCCCGGGAATAATAATCCTATTTCAGTGGCGGGCGGTGGGGGGGGGGGATACATTTTCTGTCTTTATTAATTGTGTTTGTTTGTTTGTATATCTGTCCGTCTGTCTGTATTGTTTGTCAACAGACGATGTAATACATGTAATCCACCCGCAGTAAATGGCCTTAACCTGTTACAGGCTACGAGCCTGAGATGCAAAATGTAAATAAATAAATAAATATCTTCGTTGCGGTAGTAGCTACTATCATAATTATAATAAAGTACACTAAAGTGTTATCCCCCTTAATAAGTGGTGTGAAAATGACCGGTAACAAATACCTCCAAAATGTGAACCATCTGTAAGACTGGTCGCAACAAATCCATCGGTTGTCAAAATATCCACAATGCCTCGCACGATGAAATACATTCTATCTCCTTTACTTCCCCGCTTGAATACGACGTCTCCAGGAAGGAAAACTTCAAATTTAAGTAAAGTCACACAGAGCGAGATAAATTCTTCGCTTGTATTACTAAAGAATGGCACGGAGGTCAGCAAGGATCGAGCGTTGTGAATTTGAATTTCCTGCAGAATAAAAGTGTTCCACTAATCATATATGTTACTTATATGAGGGTTTTAAGGGGTAAGGCATAATTTTGCCAAAATTTTTAATTGTTATTGTAATTCCATCAAATACTTATTGTTAACCGTTAATTTTACATAATTACTGGAACGTACACCATTATATACAGGCAGATAGCCTCAACTTCATTCTTCAATTTCCTTTGAATTTTATTCAGTCTAACGTAATGTTTACAGTTTTTGTTTGTTTTCGAAGGAATATATATCAATTATACCCTCCAGCTAGTAATTCCGTAAATTATCTATAAGAAATCCACCCTACCTCTCGTAATGGGTAAGATAATTCTGTCAAGATAGCGTCTTCGTCAAACAGTTTATGATGATAGCGATGTTCATAGTAATCTTGAACCCGACGTCTGATTTGTAGTGGCAGTTTACGGTAACGCATGTATTCTCCAACTTGGTTCAACTGGAACGATATAATGAATATTATTATATAGTATAGAGAGTGAGATGCTGAAAAATACACAGTGAGATATTTTCCATATCTTCACTAGCGAAGATATCGATCACGTGACTTTTTCCAATTTGCTTTTGAGCGTTAAAGGGAAATGGCAATATATTTTTTTATTTTCTCATTTGAAAGAACTTTTGAAACTATTTAATAACTTCTTTTACCGATTCTTCATGTCTTGCTTAGTTCTTGAAATATTTTCACTTGAAGTAATGAGATGTCAGCCATCTTGGATAATTATTTTATCTCATTAACGGTAGTTTTGGTGACGTCACAACAGGGATTAACCATATAAAAGTATTCGTTGTTGACCAAATATTGATTGGTAGATGTTTTAAAGGTTTCAAGTGATCTTGATATTTCCAAGGGGATACGGAGTATAATTTTGAGTGCAAAATGATTAGTGGTTGTCTAGATAAAAATATTGCATGACCCCTGTTGTGACGTAACATGCATATCTACAAAAATCCAAGATGGCGGACATTTCATTTCTTTCGATTAAAATATTTGTAGAAGTAAGCAAGATATTTAAAAACGGTAAAAGAGTTTTATATATGGTTTTAAATGTTCTTTCAAACAAGAAAATAAAAAAATATATTGCCATTTCCCTTTAAATTTCACAATTTTTTGCTTGGGACTATATAATAAACCTAACATTACACGGTGGCTTGAAGATATGACTTTTATCTTCTCGTGTTAAAAACAATATTTTACTCATTCTCTGCGCTCGTTCGTAAAATATTGTTTTCACCACTCGAAGATAAAAGTCATGCATATCTTCGCGCCGCCGTGTAATATCCTCTATTTATTTTTTTGTATATCAGCAGCGGCCGGAATCCTAGCGTTTTCTGCAATCTGATTGGCTGCGGCAGCGGGCGGAATTTTACGATATTTGACCTGGCTGCAGCAGCGGGCGGAATTTTACGATATTTGACCACGGTCCGGAATCCTATACGTAATGGCCGAAGCAAAGCAAAATTTTTTTGTATATTTGTTTTAAAACTGAAAAATATGAATATGTCATTTTGAAATAATTTTAATGATGAATAAAATAATTGTACTGTATTTTAATTGAATTGTTTGTTTTCTAAAGTAAAATAATTGAATATCAAAATGTTTTTATTGTTTTGTTTCCTATATGCGCAATCTAATAATAAAACCGTTGCCATTTGCCTCTGAGTCTTCGACAAAAAAATAAATACGTTATTTGCCGTTTAGGTCGGTCCAGATAGAAAAATATTTTGTCTCGGTCTCAAAAACGTCCCTCGGCCTTCGGTCTCGGGCCTTTTTTAGACCTCGACAAAATATTTTTCTATCCGGACCTCCCAGCCGGTAAATAACATATATTTCTTGAACGGTCTGGGCGAGCGTAGGTAGTGCCAGTGATAAAAAAGCTTCCGATTGATAGAGATATAGAGACACAAGATATTTTTAGTGGAAAAATGCAAGGTTCTAGAACTTCGACGTTTCGACCTTTTGGGAAGAGCCTTCGCTTGAAACGCCAAAGTACAAAGTTTAATTATTTGATCATTACTGAACTGGGATATTATTATACCCGTTCTCAAAATTGCCTGTCTGAAAAAATGTCAGTTTTATGCATAGCTTTATAATATTCGTAAATTCCAGTAACGACGCTCGTAGATTCCAGAATGACAGGAAAATGTTGGATATTACCTGCCTCTCAGATTACGCATCTTTATTGCAATACACATTTTCAAGAACGAATTATATATACATGGGAGACTTGAGAGCAACCAAATAAACGGTGATGTTTCCTATATTCACTACAAGGGTTGGGTAACAAAAGTTTGTCATTTCCAAAGCATGACTCACTCAAATATTGAAGTAATGTTATCAGTCAAATGTCAATACAATATGTAAATCAATCATAGTCGCTTTATAAGAGATCACCTTCCGATTTTTCAGAAGACAAATGGTGTCTTCAAAGAAATAAATGAAACTTTAGTCCGCAGAAAATTGCACAAGCAATTATCGAACTCGATCTCATGGCACGGAAGTGGTAAAGGAGACCAACCCCTAAGCGGTATCTGTATTTTATTCTCCATATAATATATAGCATCATTTATTCACGCATATATAGCATTCATTTGTTCGTCATGAGGGCCACAACATGGATTTATTAGTTGTCAAACTATTATGTATGGCCCTCAATCAAAACTCCATATTATTTTCTTACTTAGGCTGATCATTGAAAATGTTGAGTAAATTTCACACCATGTACAAACATTACCTTTTCCTTATACAATCTTCCCGAGGAGTCTATCGACATAATTAATGTCGACATAATGCCAATAAATACGGCGTAGAAGGTCGCACCGATGGTCATACTACACAGCATTACCCACAATTCAGTGATGTTGTTTGGTGGAAATCGACCATAACCTATGCAAAGCATGTGTGACATAGCGTTGAAGAGAGACCAACTGTACTGGTGGAAACTTGGTTTATCCTGAAATAAACAACGAGTTTCATCATGATCATGAACATTTTTCACAAGTATACACCTATTTCAATTAAGGTTGTCCACGAGCAAAGCGGAAATGTCGAATACGAACGCGAAAGGTTGCTGGGAATCGCTTTGAAAATTCATTAATTTGTTAACGATTCCCAGCAGCCTTTCGCGCTCGTATTCGACTTTTCCGTTTTGCTCGTGGACAGCCTTAATTGAAATAGCTGTATACAGGATGTAGAAAAAGGTAATCCAACTTTAGCATATTCACGTGCGTTAGGTATTGAGTTTCCCGATAAAATTCTTTCACAACGACAAAATTCAGGCTTAAAAGTTGTTAACGTTTTTGTATCCGTATATAAAGCGGGGAAATGGCAGATTTAATATTACATTAGTGTATATATTATTACATTACATTATTGTTCAGCTCACTCCTCATTGGGGCTTTTCAGTGACCGATTACATCAAGTATTTCGCTTACTTATGTTACTTACTTAGCCTAGACTATTTATTTATTATTTATTTATTATTTATTAAAACTTTATTTCACGAGGGTAAAAACACATTACAGGCAGGGGCTGAAAAACTTGTGGCCCTTTATCATTACAACAATTGTGATTACTTTCTTATTAACTGTGTTTATCCTAACCCACCATGTGGAATCGAGTAAAATACGAATCGAATAAAAATTGCCTGTCGAAATCGCATTTTTCCACAGTTGGAAATTGGGCAGAAAACTATTGAAAATAAACGTTTATTTGGTAGGAATGCAACTACCTGAAAATATATAAGGAGAATTTCAACGTTTCGAGCGAAGGCCCTTCGTCTTGTAAGGTTTTTGCGTCGATATACGACCTATACGCAAGCTATCCGGTATATACATTGTAAACGCAGCCTAAAATTCATGAATTTTAATTAAAAGCTCTAACACGATAAATATAGAGTTTTCTTAATTAATAAATAAATTTCGCCAATAAATTTCATAAAAACATAATTTGTATCGTCCCTTGGGACATCGCATCACAGAGTAGATACATACAGAGCTGTAACTGGCCGTCGTAAACCAGTGGCGTAACGTTATATCAGGGGGCCCACGGTTCAAAATTTTCGAAGGCCCCCCTAGTAGAAGTACCAAAGGCACGAGTCGAGCGCCGTATATGCACGAGTTTTCTAGGGAGTCCAGGGCATGTTCATCCGGAAAATTTTTGAATCTAGACTCTCTGAAATGCCATTTCCTGGACTTTGGGGAGAGATTTTACAGAATTCGGATGGTCATAAAACGTCATTGTAACATATCAGAGGCCCTGACCAATGTTTTTGCTCTATCGCCTAAGCCTGGGGGCCCCCATTTGGGTTGGGGGCCCCCGGGTTCTCCCGGTCTGAGCCCATAGTAGTTACGCCACTGTCGTAAACACTGCGGAATTACATACAGTGAGCTGTAACTGGCCGTCGTAAACACTTACTTTTTCATGTACTCACTTTTCTCCAGGCGACCGGGCAAAAAAACGATCAACCGCGCGTGCTCGGCAAGTTCCGCGAGCAGTGAAAGCGAGCCGCCATCCAATGGGATGCATGCATCCAGTAACTTGCCGAGCATGCGCACAAAAAAAGTGGGTACACTAGTTATAACTCTGTATATGTATCTACTCTGTGATCGCATAAGTGTTTTCCGCGTTTACTTGACTTCATTATAAGAAAGGTCTATTGTGGGCACAATAGTGATTAAATGCGTTTTCTTTTGTTATTTACTGATTTACTAATACAGAAAGGTGGCCGGAAAATGTGATTGCGACCGGTACCTTTCAAACGGCTCGTGTTTGATCATTTTTGCCTAAAACGATGCAAAAAATGTGTCATTCAAAAGCTAAAGCCGTAATCGTTAATAATGTGCATTATTAAAGATGTTCACTCAACATTGACGGGAAAATAGCACTTCAAATTTAGACCACTTTTTATATAGCCTGTTTTCGTAAATGAAATACTCCGCTCTCTTTTAATCTCCCCCCCCCCCCCTCGAAACTCATTAATTTTACATATGAGCAGGTTTCATTCAAAGGGGGGGGGGAGGATCATTAGAAAGGGAAACGTACTGAAGATTTCGCCGAAACGCATGCAGTCAAAAGACGTGCATGAATTTTCCCGCCAAATAATAAACTTTAATAAGAGAGCTGTTCAGATGGTTAAATATTTGAGAGAGAAGTTTTATAAGCCAATTCGGAGTTTCCCCTGCGCATCCAAAGAGATAAATTGTAGTTGAGCTATAATATGTGGCAGAGACTGCAAGAATATACCTTTTCGATAATTACGTCATGAATACTTTCTTGGCCTGGGAGCCTCGCACTCGTGAATCAAGACGAAATGCGATTGGCTTACGATTCATGAAAATGAAGCTCCCAAGCCAAGAACGTATTCATGACGTAATTATCGAAAAGGTCTGTTAGGGGCCGATTACATGGATCATTTTCAACCCCGGGGTTGAACTCAGTCCTGTTTACCGGGTTGAAATTTCAGCCCTGTCTGTAATACAAAACTCTATCAAAATCAAACGCGCGATTACATGACAAAATTTTCAATCTAGGGCTGAGTTCAACCCCGGGGTTGAAATTTCAACCCTACTTCAGCTAGCAGGGTTGAAATTTCAACCCCGGGGTTGAACTCAGCCCTGGGTTGAAAATTTTGTCGTGTAATCGTTTCAACCCAGGGCTGAAATTATCATGACTTATTCGAGCATACGTGGCAGTGACTATTTATTACAAGAAAACAAAATAAAAGCTTTTTTACTTCCTGGAATCGATGCCGAGAACGTATAGTATAGCGTTTCAACCCCGGGGTTGAAATCGTCTATGTAATCGCAAAAAAATTCCACCCGGTTAACAGGGCTGAGTTCAAACCCGGGGTTGAAAGTTCTCCATGTAATCTGTTCAATCCTGATTTGAATATGCAAAAAGTTGCTCAAAGAACAATAAGTTACCGCACGGTTGATTCGCCCTGAATTATTCAACCTCGTACCCAGGTTCTTTCCTCTTGGGGAGCAAAGACCCTGGTCACGTGATTTGCTAAAATCCAGCAGATTTCTAATTAACTATCTTGGTTTTCTTTACGACAATCATGCAAAATGCAAATTATAAGTTAAACTGTCCAGCATGAGCTCCACCTTTGAATTTACTATATGAGTAAATCTTAAACGTCCGAATTTATCATTATGATAAATTCGGGGCAAATTTTGAATTTATTATAATAATAAATTCGCGGCACCTAACACTAACCCTAATCCTAACCCCAACCCCAACTCGAACCACTAACCCCTAACCCCTAACCACTAACCCCTAACCCATAACCCCTAACCCTAACTTTTTAAACTTTTTAGATTTTTTAAACTTTTTTAACTTTTTTAAAAATCTAACTTTTTAAACTTTTTTGCCTTTTAAAACTCTTTTAAAACTTTTTTAGAAACTATTTTTTAAAAAAACTTGAAAGGCACTTCAAATGTTTATTGACCTGTTCTTGGATTGCAAATTAAAAATCTACTAGATTTTAACAGATCACGTGACCAGCGTCTACCAGTGTCTTTGCTCCCCAAAAGGAAAGAACCTGTGTACGAGGTGGTGAATTATTTAGAAAATACAGTGTATTTCCTTTAAATGTACCTTTCTTTATTTTCCTTCAGACAGAAGAAAAATATGGATGCTAGTACAAAAAATATTTAATTTAAAAATATTTAATATTGTGGCTATAAGTAAAACACAAATAATGATTGACATTGAACTGCTGAACACTTTAATATGCATATTTTAACTTTTCCAGTCTCAGCTACATATTAATTATGTTTGTTCAACAGCAATTTATCCCAACACAGAACGTGGCATTTGGATGCGCAACCAAAACTCCGGAATTGGCTTATTGACTGAACATTGCTATCGGGATTGATTGAAAAAACAATACGCACGTGTCGATGAAGCGTCCATATTTAGTCGGTGGGGCCACCTGTGGTGCCCACCGACTCTAGGTTTCGGCACGCATTTTTTTTCGCGGATCGCAGATCGCAAATCTCCATTGTACACAAATTTCCATTATGACACGTCACGATTTTAAGGAAATTTGAGTATATTGAAGTGGAAACATGTGAGACAACGACATTGAATTATAGAACTATATTTAGTTGGAAAATTGAGGAAAATTGAGTATATTTAAGTGGAAACATTTGCGACAAGGACTCAAGATTCTCTGCTCAAGGAGTGAAAGGACAAACTATCGTGAATGTTTTTGTATAGTTTTCAAGGATTCAAGATTGAAGCCTGATAGATGTTTCACAGGGTAAGTACTGAATGTATTTTATCTTCAGATACGCTCATCTCGCATGAATGTGCACATATTCGTGATAGACCTACAGTAAAAGATGCTGAGCGATTTCGAACTGGGTCTATGATTCATGAATACAAACATACCTTCGGGTACAAAAAATGCAAATATACCTTAGGGTACATACATGCATTATTCGTGAAAAGGCCTACACTAAAATATTTTGAGCGTTTTCGAACCAGGCCAATGACACACGAATACAAAATTACCGAAAGATACTATCATGTTGCTATCAAAGACATCAAACGTTTCTCAAAATCTTATTCAAAATGTTATTTAAATATGTTTACATTATTAATGCATACAAAATGTGACACACGTGATAAGCTGACAATCCACCAGATTGTATTTATTACTTCACAAGGTACAGATGAAGGTGTGAATTCTGAAAACAGTCAATTCTCAAGGGCTGCTCAAAAGCAAAACATTAA
This sequence comes from Paramuricea clavata, assembly GCA_902702795.2. Taxonomy (NCBI): domain Eukaryota; kingdom Metazoa; phylum Cnidaria; class Anthozoa; order Malacalcyonacea; family Plexauridae; genus Paramuricea; species Paramuricea clavata. The sequence continues at coordinate 16,805 of CACRXK020008110.1, forward strand.
TATGCAAGCCTTCCAATGTGTTAATATGTCAACATCAATTCCCAAAAATGGTGCCACTGGCACTGATTTTTGTTACACCGCATTTGGCAATCGCGACTTTTGTATGCGACAGGTATACAAAACTTTAAATCACATAATAAATGTCCATCAGTCTGCGCTTTGTTCAGACATCGAGACCAATCCTGGACCTGTATACTATATAGATCCTAGCATGACAATAAGTGCACCATATAGTCAGGGAAATGAACTTATATTTGGCGAAACAGCAGGACAGCAATGTTTGGCCATGTGTTTATGTGCGCTCATATGCAATAAAAGACAGGGATTTACTCATCACAAGATTTGGCTCGGTTAATGAATGTTGGCAATGAATTATACTCAAACTTGGCACGTTCGACAAGCCAATCATTTCTAATGTTTACAGAACTGCCTACGCAACTTACAGTATTCAACACAGATTATATTCTCCAGTACAGTGAAAGCTATAGTGGCAGACTACTTGGAGAAAATCATATTGAAGGGTATCAGTACTGTGTACCATTTCATCGAGCATTTGAGTTGCTACTGACTGAAAACTTTGCTGCATTTATATTGACAATTGATTCCAATGCAGTTTGCATATATTCCATAAATGATGGGAAATACAAAATATTTGACTCTCATTCAAGGGATATATATGGTAGAAGCCATCCACAAGGGACTTGTGTATTGTTAGAGACAGCAACTATCGACCATGTTGTTTTGCATTTACAGTCATTATACGGTGAAAACAGTCAGTTTGAGCTACGAGGAGTAAATATTGAAGAACAACAAGCTTCTTTTCACCACGCCCAAAACCTTAGTGAAAACGGTATGCCTGGTAGTGGTAATGTCTCACAGGAAACTAATACATGTGCATGTAGTTCTGACATTTCTCAATGTTGTGGACATTATATTCTATTTGTTACTCCACTATTAAGCCATGCAATTATTGGGATTCGAATACAGTTTCTGCAATTGCTTATTGGGGCACTATTTTGTATAACAACACTGGTATAAATATTTGGTCTTCAAGTACACTACCAAGGAAATATTTGAAAATGAAGTACATGTAAATTTACAAGCAAATTATCGAGGAGTATTAAGTGATAATGCAGAAAGCAGATTGGACATTGAACATTGTATATGTGATAATAATGAAAGCACAGGTTTTTTAATTTGGCTTGGAACTTCCTGTATTTCTTGCTTCACTAGTCGGTGGGGCCACCTGTGGTGCCCACCGACTCTAGGTTTGCCTTTGGTATGCCACAAAATGACAAATTACGTCATTTTAATTACGTAATACTTACGAAATAAAAATCAAAATGGCGACCATGGAATAGCGTGCAAAAGTTCGCTATCGACTATTTGGTCCAGTCGTGTCTTTTCATTTGGGGTTTTTGAAATAAATATATTAAGAATTCACTAAAACTTATCACGACGTTTTCACTGTTATGTTATCGAGCAGGGAAGTAGATAATTTGTACATAATTTCATATATTTGTATCGCACGGCGGAGACACTGGGCGCGCAAATGTTGATGCTTTCTATATATTTACTATTGAATTTTCGAAATCTCCGGAGCGCAATTTCCAAACTTTCCAGTCAGTAATAATATTTTGGTCTTTTGGATCTACATAAATTAAACTTAAAGTCAGACATCGCCTGCTTCTTTTGAGTCCTATTCCTATTAAATAGCATTGAAGGATTAAGGTTCATTGGGACAAAATGTATTACCAAAAGCTGAAAACGAGGAACTCAATTTCCTGATATCGTGTGGAAGTAACATAGAATCTTTCTTGGCCCAATAACATATATTATTATTCCATGCAGATCGCCGCCTCTATACTGCACAGGCGCACTGGTATGTAGATTAGTAGATATGACTGAAGCGTTATTGCTATACATAATACAGTCGCTTGGTAATCTCCTCTCACGAGGCATTGTATTACACAGACGTTATAATGTGTTTAGTTTCGAAGGGAAGAATATTCTTGCCTTCCAGCCTTCGACGCACCGGTTGGTAACATTACATCAGCCGATCTGTGTAATGACAACAGGATAAACGCTTATAATTTTAACACATACGATAGATACTGTATACTATATGACTATTAAAACAACATTGCTACATGGTTGTACTTGTTTTAACTATTAGCGCTAACTGCCAGGCAAACTGCAAGCTTCAAGATTCAATGTTTTCGGAAAAGCAAACACGCTGGGATGTTCCATCGTCCCAGCGACTTTACGCTCCGTGGAGCGTCTTGTTTTGAATAAAAATAAACTAACATATACAATGATTAGCTATTTTCCATCGAATATCATAGCCTCGTTTATTCTATTGACTATATGCCCAAACGTATATAGATCGGGAAGATGGTACAATATTGAGTACACTGACACTGTGCACGATCTGTATACGGTTTGTACGAATCGTTAACTCGTTTAGCAGGTCTAAAGGCTATATCACGCGAGACAATCTTTGCTGTAACTTGATACGAAATTTCTGACAAGAGTCATGTTACCTTAAAAGTAGTCGCAGGGAAATTGCGACCGAAGCACGGTTTACTTGACCGACATTTTTCGTCCTATTTCTTCCATTTGTCAAACCTTAAGAGTGTGTTGTGCGAAAAAAGTGTACGCAAAGTCGAATACGAAGGTCAATGGCTCGCGATATCCCTGTGGATATTGGGCTGCACGTTGCAGCAAAAATTGTCTCGTGTAACATGGCCTTAATTTAAAATAGGAATATTAGTCAATAAAATTGCCTGAAATCTGTGGCACTACCACTTCCTAATTACAGATACAGTTTTGGACAGCGGCGCCGAATAGTCACGTCAAATTTCGACCAATACTACAGATTCGAATAAATACCAACCATTTTAACCTTTTGCAACATAATTGGCTTACTCTGGCTTGACAACTCACTTTAAATCGCCACGAGATTATGCGAGAAATTTAAGACGAGTTAGGGCTATTTAATTTAAGACGATTTTAGGCGAATTTTAAGCGATTTAAGGAGATGAAAGAGGAACTAAACCAATATTGAATCAGTTTTAATAAAGGAAGCGCAAGCGTAAGGAAAGACAACGCTGTAAGGCAAAAACAAAAGACATCATGCCGTGAATGAAAGCTAAGGCATTCGACGAAAGCTGAGACAGGAGTGAAAGCATAACATTGAGACTGTCAGCTCGACGGTCAGTAGCTTCGGAGAAGAAAAAAAATGAACGCTTCTGTTTTGTTTTCGAAACAAAAAAAAGGTTAACACGCTCCTGCCCCTTTTCTCGCTTACTTTGCGTCGAAGGTGAGAAGCAGCCTGTATGCCTTTATTGCATCATACCAGCCGGAATTTGTAAGCTGTTCTGCCTCTTTGCGTCTTTTAATTAAAATACGATATATAATTTATTTGCCGCCAAACAACAGGGGTTGGGATAAAACGCGGAACCGGAATGCGGATTGCGGAAGCGGATTCCGCAAATAAGGATAAAACGCGGATTCCGCAAATGACGATAAAACGCGGATTCCGGGAAGCGGATTCCGCAAATGAGGATAAAACGCGGAATTGAAGCAGAATAAGGACGAGAAGCATAATAGAGTAAATTAAGTTTGATCACAACATTAACACAAAATTTTCAGTGATAAAATTTTCCCTTTATTAATTTTAACTGCATTCAAACGAATTACAAGTAACCCAAATAAGTGCGCTTATGGTGGTCTTGGACAAAAAATTCCAATACTCGGTACAATTTTTTGTAAAAATAAAGAAATGCAGTCAGTCTTCGTATGTTTCCCACTGAATAGCAACAGTATATTTTAAACACCAAAATATAATTATACGAAACCGGTTCAAAAGGTCTAAGAAGTGTGCAAATTAAACATTACTTGCACAGTTATTAATTTTAATTTGCACAATTCGCTCGCGGAAAATTCAATAATTAAAATGTTTATTTTTTGTGTAGTAAATACATGCGCTATCAGTCGAGTTTATATCCGGAGTTTAACTCCTGCACTGCCGGCAACAGCCACTCATAAATTCAGTTTGTCTTTCTCTTCATGTATTGTGCATTACGCGCACAATAGTTCTTTGTACTCGTTTTCTTCTCGTGGCATTTTAATACAAATCTATGAAATTGTGATGATTTATGGCGAAATTTCATTCGGCGGCGGAAAACTGTCATATTTCTGAATTCCTGTCGAATGTGTTGTGCATGTTTCGTATTACATTACATTACATTATTACATTATTCAGCTCACTACCCGTTGGGTCATTTCAGTGACCGATTACATCAGGCATTACGATTTCTTATGTTATTTACTTAGCCTAGACTATTCATCTTTACAGCAATTGAGATATTACTCTTCTAACTATAAAAAATACAAAACAAGTGAAACTCCAAAAATCGATAACTATTTACTTATCTACGTTTCGACTATATTTCAGTCATCATCAGGATAAACTACAATCTTATGCAAAATAAACGAGACACTCCATGCTCCCGCACCCTTTTCAATGTTGGTTAGTGATTGTTAGCACCGTTTCAGGCCTTTCTTTTCAATTTCGACTTCAAATGGCAACATTGGATGGGGGAAAGGGGGATAAGCCT
>CACRXK020008111.1:0-21422 GCA_902702795.2 Paramuricea clavata
GGGTAGGCGAAGAAACCGATACCGCCCAAATGGTGTATTAAAGGTGGTCAATTTGGAGCTCTCCTCATCCAGTTTGATATGCCAAAATCCAGATGAGGCATCTAAGGTACTAAAGACTGTTGCTCCCTCCAATTCAGCTGCTACTTCTTCCACGGTTTTCATGGGGTAGTGCTCTCGTTGTACTGCTTTATTCAAAGCTCTTGGGTCGAGGCAGATCCGTAGATTTCCATTCTTCTTTTCTGTAACAACAATTGAATTCACCCACTCTGAGGGCTCCGTAACTTTGGTAATGGCTCCGATTTTTCCATTCGACACAGTTCGTCTTTAAACTTGTCTTTTATAGCAAACGGTATCTTGCGTGCTGGATATACAACTGGTGGAACCGAGGGGTCTACTTTGATGTGGTAATCTCCATCGAGGCAACCAAGACCTTGGAAGACGTCCGTGTACTCATCAATTATCTTTGCCGCCTCTGTTTTCATTTCTTCTGCAGGTTGGTTAGTGCGTGGTTTACATTTAGGCTCTACCGCTGTTGACTGTGGCTCGGACGGTGGTGTACTATCTCCACACGATGCTGTATTATTATCTGGTTGATCTGTGTCATTGCTTGGGTGAACTGTAGAAATTCGTTGCACCAACCCCATTTCAAGACATGATGGTAAACCGAGGATCGGAACAGCTCCTTCTTGATCGATCACTTGAAATTCTGTGGGGTAAAATTTTTCTTTGTGCGAAATTATCACAGTATTCTTTCCAACTGTTAAAATTCTATGTCCAGAATACGATATCAACTTGGTACGCGATTTCCCCAACTTTTCTGCGGTGAGCTGTTCGTAGGTCGACAAAGGCAAGACATTACATTGTGCACCAGTGTCAAGTTTCAACTTCACTTGTGTTTCGTTGATGTCAAGGGTTATATTCCAGTCAGTTGTGTCTCCTTTCAATTCGGTGTTGACCGTTCCAATAAACAAATCATTGTCGACTTCTGGGGTCTCTTCAAGCGTGTTTACTCGCGATGATCGCTGTGACATACGACACTTTCTGGCGTAATGATTGCGTTTATGACATTTTCGACACTCTTGTCCATAAGCAGGACACTTTCGGGGCTCGTGTTTAATTCCACAATTAGGGCATTCCGAGGCCTCTACCTCTGTAGTCCGTGAGTTGGGCGGGTTTGGTCTTCGACGATCAGGTTTGTTGTTATTGTTACGCGATTCACTCTTGGCATTTATATTTTGCTGGGCTTGATCACGGCTCGATTGCGGGGTTTCCACTGCATTCACGAATTGAGCCGTTTGACTCTCAACAATACTTTTAAGATGGCTTTTACTTAGCTCGGATGTTCGGCATGTATCTACGGCCTTAGTAAGCGTCAATTCCGGGTCTCGAAGCAGCCTGGCTCTCACTTCATCGCTGTATATTCCACAGACGATGCGATCTCGAATAAGCGAGTCACGAAGTTCGCCAAACTCGCATGTTTTGGCAAGTTTCCGTAGATCAGTAACGTAACTTTCCACATTTTCGTCGCTTCGTTGATTCCTTGTGTTAAATACATGACGTTCAAAAGTTATGTTCTTTTTCGGGATACAATACGCTTGAAACTTGGATATTAAAGGCTCTATTTTATCTGTTTCCCCACTAGCGAAAGTGAATGTATTGTAGATTTCAACAGCGTCTTCGCCAGCGACTGTCAACAAGGTTGAACACTGAACTTTTTCCGGTTTTCTATCGCGACCAGTAGCATTCAAATACAGACGAAATTGTTGTATCCAGCGACGCCAATTCTCAGAGACGTTGCCTTCGAACGAAAGCGAATTTGGGGGTCGTAAAGTATCCATTTTCCTGACACCATGTAAAGTTTAATACTATTCATACGCCATAAGCACAACAACAACTTTTTAGTTACGCCCACTTGCTATTTATACATATGATGAAGTTAATATAAACTATTGCGAATAGCTAATTAGATGCTCAATCATCACACTTATGACGTCGAATATCGACGTCATAAAAACCAAAGTTGATCGCGTTTATGTCCTCGAATATCGACGTCATAAACACCAAAGTTTATCGTGTTTATGACGTCGAATATCTACGTCAGAAACACCACAGTTGATCGTGTTTATGACGTCGAATATCGACGTTATAAACACCAAAGTTGATCGTGTTTATGACGTCGAATATCGACGTAATATACACCAAAGTAGATCGTGTTTATGACGTCGAATATCGACATTATATACACCAAATTTGATCGTGATTATGACGTCGTATATCGACGTCATGAACATCAAAGTTGATCGTGTTTATGACGTCGAATATCGACGTCATATACACCAAAGTTGATCGTGTTTATGACGTCGAATATCGACGTCAAAAACACCAAAGTTGATCGTGTTTATCACTTCGAATATCGACGTCATAAACACCAAAGTTGATCGTGTTTATCACTTCGACTATCGCAGTAATAAACACCAAATTTGATCGTGTTTATGAAGTCGAATATCGACGTCATAAACACCAAAGTTGATCGTGTTTATGACGTCGAATATCGACGTCAAATACACCAAAGTTGATCGTGTTTGTCACTTCGAATATCGACGTTATAAACACCAATGTTGATCGTGTTTATGACGTCGCATATCGACGTTATATACACCAAAGTTGACCCTGTTTATGACGTCGTATATCGACGTAATAAACAACAAAGTTTTTCGTGTTTATGACGTCGAATATCGACGTCATAAACATCAAAGTTTATCGTGGTTATGACATCGAATATCGACGTCATCAACACCAAAGTTGATCGTGTTTATGACGTCGAATATCGACGTTATAAACACCAAATTTTATCGTGTTTATGACGTCGGATATCGACGTTATATACACCAAAGTTGATCGTGTTTATGACGTCGTATATCGACGTCATAAACATCAAAGTTGATCGTGTTTATGACGTCGAATATGGACGTCATCAACATCAAAGATAATCGTGTTTACAACGTCGAATATCGACGTCAAAAAGACCAAAGTTGATCGTGTTTATGATGTCGAATATCGACGTAAAAAACACCAAAGTTGATCGTGTTTATCACTTCGAATATCGACGTCATAAACACCAAAGTTGATCGTGTTTATCACTTCGAATATCGCAGTCATAAACACCAAACTTGATCGCGATTATGACGTCGAATATCGACGTCAAAAACAGCAAAGTTGATCGTGTTTATCACTTCGAATATCGACGTCATAAACACCAAAGTTGATCGTGTTTATCACTTCGAGTATCGCCGTAATAAACACCAAAGTTGATCGTGTTTATGAAGTCGAATATCGACGTCATAAACACCAAAGATGATCGTGTTTATGACGTCGAATATCGACGTCTAATACACCAAAGTTGATCGTGTTTGTCACTTCGAATATCGACGTTATAAACATCAATGTTGATCGTGTTTATGACGTCGCATATCGACGTTATATACACCAAAGTTGATCCTATTTATGACGTCGTATATCGACGTAATAAACAACAAAGTTTTTCGTGTTTATGACGTCGAATATGGACGTCATCAACATCAAAGATTATCGTGTTTACGACGTCGAATATCGACGTCAAAAACACCAAAGTTGATCGTGTTCATGACGCCGTATATCGAAGTCATAAACACCAAAGATGATCGTGTTTATCACTTCGAATATCGCCGTCATAAACACCAAAGTTGATGTTGCTTATTGTAATGTTTAATACTATTCATACGCCATAAGCACAACAACAACTTTTTAATTACGCCCACTTGCTATTTATACATATGATGAAGTTAATATAAACTATTGCGAATAGCTAATTAGATGCTCAATCATCACATCTCCCTCACACTGAGAAGGTACCTCACACTGAGGACAAGATACCTCACACTGAGGACAAGGTACATACACTGGGGACAAGGTTCCTCACGCTGAGGACAAGGTTCCTGACGCTGACGACAAGGTTCCTCGCGCTGAGCCAAGGTTCCTCACGCTGAGGACAAGGTTCCTCACGCTGAGGACAAGGTTCTTCTCGCTGAGGAAAAGGTACCTCACACTGAGGACAAGATACCTCACACTGAGGACAAGGCTTCTCACTGTGAGGACAAGGTTCCTCAAGCTGAGGGCGACGTACCTCACACTGAGTACAAGGTACCTCACACTAAGGACAACGTTCCTCATGCTGAGGACAAGGTTCCTCACGTTGAGGACAAGGTTCCTCACGCTGAGGACAAAGTACCTCACACTGAGGACAAGGTACCTCACACTGAGGACAATGTTCCTCAAGCTGAGGACAAGGTACCTCACATTGAGGACAAGGTACCTCACATTGAGGACAAGGTACCTCACACTGGGGACAACGTTCCTCACGCTGAGGACAAGGTTCCTCACGCTGACGACAAGGTTCCTCGCGCTGAGCCAAGGTTCCTCACGCTGAGCACTAGGTTCCTAACACTGAGTACAAGGTTCCTCTCGGCGAAGAGAAGGTTCGTCACGCTGAGGTCAAGGTTCCTCTAGCTGAGGACAAGGTTCCTCACCCTGAGGACAAGGTTCCTCACGCTGAGAACAAGTTTCCTGACGGTAAGGACAAGGTTCCTCACCCTGAGCACTAGGTTCCTAACGCTGAGGACAAAGTTCCTCGCGCTGAGGACAAGGTTCGTCACGCTGAAGACAAGGTTCCTGACGCTGAAGACAAGATACCTCACACTGAGGACAAGGTTTCTCACTCTGAGGACAAGGTTCCTCAAGCTGAGGGCAAGGTACTTCACACTGAACAGAAGGTACCTCACACTGAGGACAACGTTCCTGACGCTGAGGACAAGGTTCCTCACGCTGAGGACAAGGTTCCTCACGCTGAGGACAAGGTACCTCACACTGAGGACAATGTTCCTCAAGCTAAGGACAAGGTACCTCACATTGAGGACAAGGTACCTCACATTGAGGACAAGGTACCTCACACTGGGGACAACGTTCCTCACGCTGAGGACGAGGTTCCTCACGCTGACGACAAGGTTCCTCGCGCTGAGCCAAGGTTCCTCACGCTGAGCACTAGGTTCCTAACACTGAGTACAAGGTTCCTCTCGGCGAAGACAAGGTTCGTCACGCTGAGGTCAAGGTTCCTCTAGCTGAGGACAAGGTTCCTCACCCTGAGGACAAGGTTCCTCACGCTGAGAACAAGTTCCCTCACGGTAAGGACAAGGTTCCTCACCCTGAGCACTAGGTTCCTAACGCTGAGGACAAAGTTCCTCGCGCTGAGGACAAGGTTCGTCACGCTGAAGACAAGGTTCCTCACGCTGAAGACAAGATACCTCACACTGAGGACAAGGTTTCTCACTCTGAGGACAAGGTTCCTCAAGCTGAGGGCAAGGTTCTTCACACTGAACAGAAGGTACCTCACACTGAGGACAACGTTCCTGACGCTGAGGACAAGGTTCTTCACGCTGAGGACAAGTTTCCTCACGGTGAGGACAAGGTTCCTCAAGGTGAGGACAAGGTTGCTCACGCTGAGGACAAGGTTCCTCACGCTGAGGACAAGGTTCCTCACGCTGAAGACAAGATTCCTCACGCTGAGGACAAGCTATTTCACGCTGAGGAAAAGGTACCTCACCTTCAGGACAAGGTTCCTCACGCTGACGACAAGGTACCTGACGCTCAGGACAAGGTTCCTCACGCTCAGGACAAGGTACCTCACACTGGGGACAAGGTTTTTCACGCTGAGGACAAGGTTCCTCACGCTGACGACAAGGTTCCTCACGCTGAGGACAAGGTTCCACACTGTGAGGACAACGTTCCTCATGCTGAGGACAAGGTACCTCACACTGAGGACAAGGTACCTCACACTGAGGTCAAGGTTCCTGACGCTGAGGACAAGGATCCTCACGCTGAGGACAAGGTTCCTCTTGCTGAGGACAAGGTACCTCACACTGAGGACAAGATACCTCACACTGAGGACAAGGTACCTCACACTGAGCATAAGGTCCCTCAAGCTGAAGACAAGGTACCTCACATTGAGGACAAGGTACCCCACGCTGAGGACAAGGTTCCTCACGCTGAGGACAAGGATCCTCACCCTGAGGACAAGGTTCCACACGCTGAGGGCAAGGTTCCTCCCGCTGGGGACAAGGTTCCTCACGCTGAGGACAAGGTACCTCACACTGAGGACAAGGTATTTCACGCCATAGTTTATGTAAGGGGGAGCATGGTTAGGAAACGCGGCAAACTTCAAAGACGGATGTTTATTTCGCGCTTTTTAAGTCACATGACCAAAGTCCGTGCACACAAATAGGTAATATAATATACGCTTGTACAGAATTGGACTAGTCATGGTGACATAAATCGGTATAAAGTTTCATCTGGGAAATGCCAGGCGATAATTGCGCTGTGATGGTTGTGGGACGTGTCGAAGAACTAGAGGTATCGGTATTTTTAAACTCGCATCGCCTAAGAACGAGGAATATAGGGAATGGAGATCACAGTGGTTAAACGAACTCACTAAAACAAGAGTAATTGACAAGAATTTTCGAGCGCAGATTGACAACGACAAGGTATTTACTTGTGAAAAACATTTTAAAGAAGAAGACATCGAAACGTGTAAGTGCCATGTTATAAATAATTCTGGTATACGAGCTCTTGTAGTCCCGAATATTATAAAAACAATGGCACTTAAACTAAAGACAATCTACATATTGACCGTCGAGTCACGCACTACAAAGTATCAAATATTTGATTTATTAAATGTTGCAATGGCATATTTATTAAATGTAGTCACTAGTGAGCAAACTTTTTAAATAATATATAGTTCTTTATAGTTTTTGAGACGGTATGAGCGAATCAAGTTCTATCTAAAATGGCCTAAAATGTGACTTGATCAAAAGTGTATAAACTATAAAGTATAAAATGTGTCGTGCTGATGCATCATTTTACAAAGTAATACACACGTTATTATATTATTTTGATTTCTACTCAGTAATACACACGTCTTGATGTGATTCGTATTTTATAATAATAATTTAATAATAAGACAATCACAAACAATCGTAACACTAACAGACTATACATATCTATAATTACAGTAATACATAACATACATTAATTCCCTTTGAACTATTTTAAACTATTTAATTAAGGTACTATAAAACAATGTTAAAACATCGAAGCAGAATTTCTTTACAATTTCTTTGTCCTGCATGAATTGAGGTAAATATTGCTTGATTGTGCATTAATATTAAAATGTTGCTTGATTGTGCATTAAACGTTTCGAGTGAGTTATTAATATAGTGAGTATTTGTAACGCAATTAAAATTCATTTAATTTTACACAACAGGTATTTATAATTTTAATTCATAACACAGACAAGGTAGTGGTGTAGCATGAGGGAGGCAGAATTCCTTGCCCCAAATGGTCTCAAAACTGTTCTCATAAAAAGTCAATATCTGGGGAGAAATTGTGTGTGGGATATATATTCTGATATACTCCAAATAATTATAATAAAACTCATCTCAGAAGAATGCAGGAAATTACGTTTCAGAGACCCTAGAAATCAAAATTTTCCTGGGGCAGCATGCCCCCAGACTGCTTGCGCCTTTGGCATGTTGAAAATATTATTTTGTATGATTTTGCCTCCCCCAAATTTCAGACCCTGGATACGCCACTGAAAGAAGGTCCAAAATTATACAACTATTATTTATATATTTTTTGCAAGCCATATATCAACTTTGTTAATAGTGAGCTGGATATTCTGTAAAGCCTTTATTGTTACAGTATAAAAGATCATGTAATATAATTGAATTGGCATTTCAATTTTTCTATGTAGCAGAGTATAGTCAGGGTGTTAGCCAGAAGTAAAAAAAAATCCCTGTTAAGCTGAAATTGGGAAATTTATTTTAGCCTGAAGCCGGGCATTTCTTTGTGGGGGGGGGGGTCTGGGGGCATACGGTTTGCCCCCTCTGGATTTAAAAATTTTTCGTGTCTTTGAAATGGCATGTCCCGCATTTTGGGAGTAATTTTGAGCAAACGTAGTTAATATAAACATGTTTTTAATGGCATATTAATGAAGTTTAATATGTTGAAATAACTGGCATCCAAACCTCAGTTTGAAAATAACCCAAGAAAAACAGAAAACACACAGCAGACAGGTTTTTCTGGCATATATTATGGGCAAGGAAGTGCTCGAACGGTCTAGAGGCTCTCGTTAACCTACGTTTTACCTAGACGAACAGGCAGACCTCTAGATTGCAGAGGGAGTGACGCGGCTCTGTGCATGTTGTTCAGCGACATATGAGTCCTGATGGTCTGGGGACCACCATTGGTATACTGAGACAGTATGGGTACTCAAGACCTGACAGAGCATGCAAAAACTGTAGGTTTTTCTAGAGGAACATGTGAACCTCTAGATAACAGGTGAACAGGCGAACCCCCGTTCAGGTCAGTCAGCTCGTTGATGTTGAGTACTAGTTGAACTTGTGAACAACTGATGGTAGCTCAACTGAAATGACTTACCCATCGAGTCTCTAGGTCAGGTCATTAGGTCGCACTGCGACCTGAATGACCTGTAAAAATACACTTCACGTGGCGAAGTGTTGTCCAAAAGGACAGCACTTCCGTGCCATTAATGACGATCTGTACATAGTACAGATTGTTATTTCAGCCACGGGAAGCCGAGCCGAATTAAGCATTATGCATATTTATTAATATGCGCAGAAGCAGAGGAGCGTTCGCCAGGCAAGAGATTAATTAATGGAAAATAACTTTAATTAATCTTATTAAATAGCTCGTGATGTGATGCAGTTTTTCGAGTTATCCTAAGTAAATACTGCTAGCCATAATGTGTACGCTTGGGTAAATTAACGAAAGATAAAATGAAGTCCCGTGTACAAGCCACTGTATGTACAGTTAGTGTAACAAAATAAACATCTGCACAAAGAAAACATTTAATTAACGTGCTGCAGCTGCTACAGTATAACCTCTTTAGTTGGGATTTCTTCGAGGTCTATTTAAGTATATCATGAACATCTCATTTAACTAGGACAAACCGTACGTCCTTATAACTAGGATAAACCGTCCTTATAACTAGGATAAACCGTCCTGATAACTAGGTTAAACCGTCCTTATAACTAGGATAAACCGTCCTTTATATAACAAGGATAAAAAAAAAACAACCCACATCGTACTGGGTGTAATTTTTTGTAGTTGAATACAATGTTCGTACGACTGGCATAAATTGATACAAAGTAGGCTATCAATAGCAGCTAGAAATGTGTTAAGACTTGTGCACAGGAAGATAGCCTCATGGGACCGGGGCTAATATATATACCAGAGGGTGTATACAATTTAAGTACGAGTAGAAAGTAGCAGTACAAGATGGCTGTAATACAGCTGTTATGACATACAAGGAAAACCCGTCATGCTACTGAGTGAAACTGTTTTGTTTGAGTCAATGCGCCAAAATAGTTCCCGCCTGAGCGAATAGTGGATGCGACACGAGTTCGAATACAAGCAAGGGGAATGAATGGAGAGTTGTGTAATGTATCAAACCACATCTATTGATCTACATATGCAGTTAAATTACGTGTTGTTTGTATGGTATTATTCGACGTAGCAAGATCATGCAACTAGAGATAATATAAGATAGCACGTAACCTGGGGTAAGCGCGAATGCATAGCCTACGAATACTGTACAATACAAAATGCGACTCATGCATGACACAGGACCAGATCGAGTAACATATGGTTACATAGTACTAGTGTAGCCTAACAGCAGTAAATTCAAGAACTTATATTAGGGATGTAAATAAACAATATGGAACGAACTCACTCCATTTGAGGTCCCAGAATGTGGATTACAAGCTGCGGCAATATTCTGGTTCTGGAACACCGCATGCACGGCCGGCTTGGGATCTTGTGCATCTCAGGATAACTGTGAGTCTTTACCGTCCTTGTTCTTCTGATCTTGCTCATTACTGTTGCCATTTGTTCGAAGATTGGTGGTCGAATTCGAATCGGAGAGCAAAACGGTTCTCTTTACTTTGTCTTTTTTTTTGTATACCAGGTTTTGGTAGCTTAAGCTCTGGTTAGAATATTGCGAATGAGGCGTGAAGCATATAGCCTGTAACTAAATGTCTTTCACTAAGAATGGGGCCACTGTATTGTTGCGACGGATATATGTAAGAAGAGTTGATTGATTAAACCCAAGTGCATGACGTGTTCACGTGCTGTTGCCAAGGTTCAATCTCTTTTGGCAGCATGATTAGAAAGTAATGCCTTGTTTTCTAAGTGCAGTAGTTTTGATGACAGATTGGCATTTCCATAAGGCAAATAGAGTCTTCTTTGACATATTACTTCATTAACCACAATTTATTGCGTTGCATAAATTGCATATTTATGACATATAAGGAAAACCGTCATGCTACTGAGTGCAACTGTTTAGTTTTGGTCAATGCGCCAAAATAGTTCCCGCCTGAGCGAATAGTGGATGCGACGCGAGTGCGAATACAAGCAAGGGGAATGAATGGAGAGTTGTATCCAACCACATCTATTGATCTACATATGCAGTTAAATTACGTGTTGTTTGTAATGGTATTACTCGACGTAGCAAGAGCATGCAACGGGAGATAATAGGATAGCACGTAACCTGGGGTAAGCGCGCATGCATAGCCTACGAATACAATACAAAATGTGACCCATGCATGACAGCAGGACCAGAGTAACATATGGTTATATAGTACTAGTGTAACAGCAGTAAATTCAAGAACGTTATATTAGGGTAGTAAATAAACAATATGGAACGAACTCACTCCGTTTGAGGTCCCAGAACGTGGATTACAAGCGGCAGCAATATTCTGGTTCTGGAACACTGCATGCATGGCCAGCATGGGATCTTGTGCATCTCAGGATAACTGTGCCGTCCTTGTTCTTCTGATCTTGCGCACTACTTTTGCCATTTGTTCTAAGATTGGTGGTCGAATCGGAGAGCAAAACGGTTCTCTTTACTTTTCCTTTTTTTTTGTATACCAGGTTTTGGTAGCTTACGCTCTGGTTAAAATATTGCGAATGAGGCGTGAAGCATATAGCCTGTAACTAAATGTCTTTCACTCAGAATGGGGCCATTGTATTGTTGCGACGGACATATTTAAGAAGAATTGATTGATTAAACCCAAGTGCATCACTTGTTCACGTGCTGTTGCCAAGGTTCAATCTCTTTTGGTAGCATGATTATAAAGTAATGCCTTGTTTTCCAAGTGCAGTAGTTTTGATGACAGATTGGCATTTCCATAAGGCAAATAGAGTCTTCTTTGACATATTAGTTCATTAACCACAATTTATTGCGTTGCATAAATTGTATGTTTAACAACAATGAATTTCTATAAATATTTTTTGGCTGACCCAAATTGGGAAATTGCGACCTCAAGGTAATTGGGAAAACCGTGTTTAACACGGAATTTTTGACTGTAGCTAACACCCTGATAGTTTAAACAGTACAGAAATGCAAATGTTTGTTTATTAGTGAAACTAAAATAGACTTGTTCTTTTGGTAGTTGTGACTGAGAAAATGACAAAAAAGAAGCCAGTTTTTGGAGCTTTACCACTGCTTAATATGCCAAGTCGACTCCATGATCAAGAGAACATCCCCCCCCCCCAGACGCCCTTTGCATCGAGTACAAGCTCCGGTTAGCTGTCAGAAGTTTCACTCACTTACAGAGGTTCAAAAGCAAGTTTTGAAATTAAAAGAATTAAAAAGAAACTGGAATGTTGTAACATTGGATGATAGAATAACAATGCAAAAGATGAAATTGCCATATCTTTTGCCTGAGTATGAAATTGTGATCGATGACAGTCTTGGATTCACCCTGACTGTGTTTCATTGGCTTTTACCAGAAAATCATGAACTATACAAAAAAACATCATAGGTCAGTAAAACAAGTCAGCATTCAGCAGTTGATTGAAGAGATAATGGGTTATACCTTATGTAATGGAATAACCAATGGAATGCAAGAATAATATAGAGCACCATGTCATTCCGAAATCACATGATCCATTATGGGATGAGGATAATGAAGTAAAAGCTAGCAAGTCCTACCGAGTCCTGTCAGCCATGCACAGTTGTTTCTTCTGCTCAAGTAAATACACAGAAGAATATCAGGAATAGAGTGGTGACAGCAGCTAAACTGAAAGCTCCCATTTCCAAGACAGCGCCTGAAAGAATAAAGCTAGCCCTGCTAAACTGGAAAAAATTGGAAGAAATGAAGATAGAAATAGAAAACGCAAGCATAGCAGTTGACGATGAAATGAGCAAAGATGTTGTAAGCATGTTGTCAAAGATTAGCAACAAGGAAATGACACCATTCATGCAATTATTTTGGCAACAACAGAAAAAATGCTGCAAGGAAGTACCAATAAAGGAATTCGCTACCATCCAATGATAATTCGCTTTTGTCTGTCTCTGGCCAGCCAATCTTCATCTTGCTATGAAGAGCTTATAAACAGTGGAGTTCTTGTTCTACCAAGTCAAAGAACACTTAGAGAATATAGAAATGCTATCAAACCAAAGGTTGGATTTAATGCTGAAGTAATCAAAGATTTAATTGCTTTAACCACAACCTACTTCAACACTCAAAGGTATGTTGTGTTACTTTTGATGAGATGACTGTTAAATCCAATCTTGTCTTCAGCAAGGAATCTGGTGAACTAATCGGTTTTACAGACCTTGGTGATCCTGAAGTCAATTACAACACCTTGGAAAAGTGTGATGATCTTGCTACGCATGCTTTAGTGTTTCTTCTCAGAGGTGTTTGCACCAATCTTAAGTTTGCATTGGCCCATTTTGCAACAACTGATATAAGATGTGAACAGATTCTTCCTGTGTTTTGGGAAGCTGTTTACATCTTAGAAGTTACTTGCAACTTGTGGGTCATTGCTGCAACTTCAGATGGTGCTTCACCAAATCGCGCATTCTATCGCATGCACAAAGGTCTTCAAGGTGATTCTGGCAAAGATGTTTGCTACAGAACTATCAATCTATATGCAAAATATAGATACATTTTTTTTTGTGATGCTCCACATCTTGTTAAGACAGCAAGGAACTGCCTATCTCATTCCCGCAGTGGAGGTTCTCGATACATGTGGAACGATGGTATGTACATCATCTGGGAGCATATTTGCCAGCTCTACTATCAGGATATTGACAATGGTCTGAAATTATTGCCACGCCTCACTAACGATCACGTTCACTTGTCATCTTATGGTGTAATGAGAGTAAAATTAGCTACCCAAGTATTAAGTGCTTCTGTTGCAGCAGTACTCAAAGAGTTTGGGCCTCCAGAAGCAGCAGGGACTGCTAAATTTGCACTAATGATGGACAAGTTTTTTGACTGCCTTAATGTAAGAAGTGACAGTGAGCACAAAATTAAACGAAAGCCTTACCTTGCTCCTTACACGTCACTGGTTGATGAAAGATTTTCGTGGTTAGAAAATGAGTTTCTTTCATACTTTAAAGCATGGAAGAAAAGTACAACTGATCGTGTTGGCAATTTCACTCCAAATGCAAGGAGCAAGATGTTTATCTCTTGGCAGACCCATGAAGGTTTACAAATCACCACTTTGGCTTCAATTCAGGTAACCAAATTCTTGCTAACTGAACGCCTTGATTTTGTGCTAACTGAACGATTCTGCCAGGATCCTGTGGAGGAATACTTTGGAAATCGGCGAAAATTGGGCCGTCGATCCGACAACCCAGATATGTTTAGCTTTGGATACAACACAAACACACTACGAATCCAAAAAGAGCTTCCCTGACCAGTGGCAACATGAGAGGGCGAAAGGACAAAAGAAAGTCTTGGGAAAACGTTTCAAAAGATGTTGTGCCCAAACGAAAGGTACTGCGTACTAAAAATACTAAATAAAAACACAGACTTGTTGAAGGCTGGTTACATTGTACAACGTATCATGTTCATATTTAATTTTGATGTGTATTATATTTAATACAATGTTATGCAATATGAAGGGTGAAATATAAAAATATATTTGTTGCTTAATCTCATTAATTATACTCTTGTACTGTATAATGTAATGCAGGCATTTTGTCTTCGGCACGCATAAATATATCTTTTTGTGAATTTATGAGAAAAATAATATATTTTGCCACAATTAAAATTCGGCGATTCAAACAGATGTATGTGCATTATTCCTCGATTTTGCACAGAATGGATCACCACAGGATCCTTGTCCTCACAGCCAGGAACCTTGTCCTTACAGTCAAGAACCTTGTCCTCACCGCCAGGAACCTTGTCCTCACCGCCAGGAACCTTCTGCTCACCGCCAGGAACCTTCTCCTCACCGCCAGGAACCTTGTCCTAACCGCCAGGAACCTTCTCCTCACCGCCAGGAACCTTGTCCTAACCGCCAGGAACCTTGTCCTCACCACCACGAACCTTGTCCTAACCGCCAGGAACCTTGTCCTCACCACCAGGAACCTTGTCCTCACCGCCAGGAAACTTGTCGTCACCGCCAGGAACCTTGTCCTCACCGCCAGCAGCCTTGTCCTCACCGCCAGGAACCTTGTCCTAACCGCCTGGAACCTTGTCCTCACCGCCAGGAAACTTGTCCTCACAGCAAGGTCCTTGTCCTCACCGCCAGGAACCTTATCCTCACCGCCAGGAACCTTGTTCTCACCGCCGGCAACCTTGTCCTCACCACCAGTAACCTTGTCCTCACCGCCAGGAACCTTGTCCTCACCCCCAGGAACCTTGTCCTCACAGCAGGATCCTTGTCCTCACCGCCAAGAACCTTGTCCTCACCACCAGGAACCTTGTCCTCACCGCCAGCAACCTTGTCCTCACCGCCAGGAACCTTGTCCTCACCGCCAGGAACCTTGTACTCATGGTGAGGGACGTTGTCCTCAGCTTGAGGTACCTTGTCCTCAGTGTGACTTAATTTTCCTCAGCTTGAGGAACCTTGTCCTCATCGTGAGGAAACTTGTCCTCAGCGTGAGGAACCTTGTCCTCAGTGTGAGGTACCATGTCCTCAGCATGAGGAACCTTGTCCTCAGCATGAAGAACCTTGTCCTCAGCGTGAGTAATCTTGTCCTCAGTGTGAGGTACCTTGTCCTCAGTGTGTGCTACCTTGTCCTCAGTGTGAGGTACCTTGTCCTCAGTGTGAGGTACCTTGTTCCCAGTGTGATGTACCTTGTCCTCAGCATAAGGAACCTTGTCCGCAGCGTGAGGAACCTTGTCCTCAGCGTGACGAACCTTCTCCTCAGCGTGAGGAAACTTGTGCTTAGCTTGAGGAACCTTGGCCTCAGCGTGAGGAACCTTGTCCTCAGTGTGAGGAACCTTGTCCTCAGCGTGAGGAACCTTGTCCTCACCGTGAGGAACCTTATCCTCACAGTGTGAGGAACTTTGTCCTCGGTGTGAGGTAGCATGTCCTCAGCATGAGGAACCTTGTCCTCAGTGTGAGGTACCTTGTCCACAGTGCCAGGTTCCTTGTCCACGGCGTGATGAACCTTGTCCTCAGCGTGTGGGACCTTGTCTTCAGCGTGGGGAAGCTTGTCTTCAGCGTGAGGAGCCTTGTCCTCAGCGTGAGGATCCTTGTCCTCATCGTGAGGAACCTTGTCCTCAGTGTGAGGTACCTTGTCCTCAGTGTGAGGTACCTTGTCCTCAGTGTGAGGTACCTTGTCCTCAGTGTGACGTACCTTGTCCACAGCGTGAGGTACCTTGTCCACAGCGTGAGGTACCTTGTCCGCAGCGTGAGGAACCTTGTCCTCAGAGTGAGGAACCTTCTCCTCAGCGTGACGAACCTTGTCCTCAGCTTGAGGGACCTTGTTCTCAGCGTGAGAAACCTTGTCATCATCGTGAGGACCCTTGTCCACAGCGTGAAGAACCTTGTCCTCAGCGTGAGGAACCTTGTCCTCAGCGTGAGCAATCTTGTCCTCAGTGTGAGGAACCTTGTCCTCAGCATAAGGGACCGTGTCCTCACCATGAGGAACCTTGTCCTCAGGGTGAGGGAACTTGTCCTCAGTGTGAGGTACCTTGTCCACAGCGTGAGGTACCTTGTCCGCAGCGTGAGGAACCTTGTCCTCAGCGTGAGGACCATTGTCCTCAGCGTGAGCAACCTTGTCCTCAGTGTGAAGTACCTTGTCCTCAGTGTGAGGTACCTTGTCCTCAGTGTGAGGTACCTTGTCCTCAGTGTGACGTACCTTGTCCACAGCGTGAGGTACCTTGTCCACAGCGTGAGGTACCTTGTCCGCAGCGTGAGGAACCTTGTCCTCAGAGTGAGGACCTTCTCCTCAGCGTGACGAATCTTGTCCTCAGCTTGACGGACCTTGTTCTCAGCGTGAGAAACCTTGTCCTCATCGTGAGGACCCTTGTCCACAGCGTGAAGAACCTTGTCCTCAGCGTGAGGAACCTTGTCCTCAGCGTGAGGAATCTTGTCCTCAGTGTGAGGAACCTTGTCTTCAGCATAAGGGACCGTGTCCTCACCATGAGGAACCTTGTCCTCAGGGTGAGGGAACTTGTCCTCAGTGTGAGGTACCTTGTCCACAGCGTGAGGTACCTTGTCCGCAGCGTGAGGAACCTTGTCCTCAGCGTGAGGACCATTGTCCTCAGCGTGAGCAACCTTGTCCTCAGTGTGAAGTACCTTGTCCTCAGTGTGAGGTACCTTGTCCTCAGTGTGAGGTACCTTGTCCTCAGTGTGACGTACCTTGTCCACAGCGTGAGGTACCTTGTCCACAGCGTGAGGAACCTTGTTCACAGCGTGAAGAACCTTGTCCTCAGCGTGAGGAACCTTGTCCTCAGCGTGAGGAACCTTGTTCACAGCGTGAAGAACCTTGTCCTCAGCGTAAGGAACCTTGTCCTCAGCGTGAGGAAGCTTGTGCTCAGCGTGAGGAACCTTGTCCACAGCGTGAGGAACCTTGTCCTCAGCGTGAGGAACCTTGTCCTAGCGTGAGGAACCTTGTCCTCAGCGTGAGGAACCTTGTCTCCTGCGTGAGGAACCTTGTCCTCAGAGTGAGGAACCCTGTGCTCAGCGTGAGGAACTTTGTCCTCAGTGTGAGGAACCTTGTCCTCAGTGTGAGGTACCTTGTCCTCAGCGTTAGCTACCTTGTCCTCAGTGTGAGGTACCTTGTCCTCAGCATAAGGAACCTTGTCCGCAGCGTGAGGAACCTTGTCCTCAGCGTGACGAACCTTCTCCTCAGCTTGAGGAACCTTGTGCTCAGCTTGAGGAACCTTGGCCTCACCGTGAGGAACCTTGTCCTCAGTGTGAGGTACCTTGTCCTCAATGTGAGATATCTTGTCCTCAGCCTGAGGTACCTTGTCCTCAGCGTGAGGAACCTTGTTCTCACCGTGAGGAACCTTGCCTTCAGCGTGAGGAACCTTGTCCTCAGAGTGAGGTAGCATCTCCTCAGCATGAGGAACCTTGTCCTCAGTGTGAGGTACCTTGTCCACAGTGCGAGGTTCCTTGTCCTCAGCGTGAGGTACCTTGTACTCATCGTGAGGAACCTTGTCGTCAGCGTGAGGAACCTTGTCTCCAGCGTGAGGAACCTTGTCCTCAGCGTGAGGAACCTTGTCCTCAGAGTGAGGAACCCTGTCCTCAGTGTGAGGAACCTTGTCCTCAGTGTGAGGTACCTTGTCCTCTGTGTGAGGTGCCTTGTCCTCAGCTTGAGGAACCTTGTCCTAGCGTGAGGAACCTTGTGCTCAGCGTGAGGAACCTTGTCTCCTGCGTGAGGAACCTTGTCCTCAGCGTGAGGAACCTTGTCCTCAGAGTGAGGAACCCTGTGCTCAGCGTGAGGAACCTTGTCCTCAGCGTGAAGAACCTTGTCCTCAGCGTGAGGAACCTTGTCCTCAGCGTGAGGAACCTTGTCCCCAGTGTGAGGTACCTTGTCCTCAATGTGAGGTACCTTGTCCTCAATGTAAAGAACCTTGTCCTCAGAGTGAGGACCCTGTCCTCAGCGTGAGGAACCTTGTCCTCAGTGTGAGGATCCTTGTCCTCAGTGTGAGGTAGCTTGTCCTTTGTGTGAGGTACCTTTTCCTCAGCGTGAGGAACCTTGTCCTCAGTGTGACGTACATTTTCCTCAGCGTGAGGAACCCTGTCCTCAATATGAGGAACCTCGTCCTCAGTGTGAGGAACCTTGTCCTCAGCGTGAGGAACCTTGTCCTCAGGGTGAGGAACGTTGTCCTCAGTGTGAGGTACCTTGTCCTCAATGTGAGGTACCTTGTCCTCAATGTGAGGAACCTTGTCCTCAGGGTGAGGAACCTTGTCCTCAGCATAAGGAACCGTGTCCTCACCATGAGGAACCAAGGTTCCTCACACAGAGGACAAGGTACCTCACACTGAGGACAAGGTTCCTCACCCTTAGGACAAGTCCTCAGCGTGAGGAACCTTGTCCTCAGTGTGACGTACCTTGTCCTCAGCGTGAGGAACCCTGTCCTCAATATGAGGAACCTTGTCCTCAGTGTGAGGAACCTTGTCGTCAGCGTGAGGCACCTTGTCCTCAGTGTGAAGTGCCTTGTCCTCAGTGTGAGGTACCTTGTCCTCAGCGTGAGGAACCTTGTCCTCAGCGTGAGGAACGTTGTCCTCTGTGTGAGGTACCTTGTCCTCAGTGTGAGGTACGTTGTCCTCTGCGTGAGGTACGTTGTCCTCAGCTTGAGGAACCTTGTCCTCAGTGTGAGGTACCTTCTCCGCAGGGTGAGGAACCTTGTCCTCAGAATGACGAACCTTATCCTCAGCTTGAGGAACCTTGTCCTCAGCGTGAGGAACCTTGTCCTCAGCGTGAGGAACCTTGTCCTCAGTGTGAGGTACCTTGTCGTCAATGTGAGATACTTTGTTCTCAGTTTGAGGAACCTTGTCGTCAGTGTGAGGTAACTTGTCCTCAGCGTGAGTAACCTTGTCCTCATTGTGAGGAACCTTGTCCTCAGCGTGAGGAACCTTGTCCTCAGTGTGAGGTACCATGTCCTCAGCATGAGGAGCCTTGTCCTCAGTGTGAGGTACCTTATCCTCACCGTGAGGAACCTTGTCCTCAGCTTGAGGGACTTTGTCCACAGCGTGAGGTACCTTGTCCTCAGTGTGACGTACGTTGTCCTCAGCTTGAAGAACCTTGTCCTCAGCGTATGGAACCTTTTCCTTAGTGTGAGGAACTTTGTCCTCAGGGTGAGGTTCCTTTTCCTCAGTATGAGGTACCTTGTACTCAGCGTGAGGAACCTTGTTCTCAGCTTGAGGGACATTGTCCATAGTGTGAGGTGCCTTGTCCACAGTGTGACTTCCCTTGTCCTCAGCATGAGGAACCTTGTCCTCAGTATGAGGTACCTTGTCCTCAATGTGAGGTACCTTGTCCTCAGCTTAGGAACTTTGTCCTCAGTGTGAGGTACCTTGTCCTCAGCGTGAGGAACCTTGTCCTCAGCGTGAGGAACCTTGTGCTCAGCGTGAGGAACCTTGTACTTAGTGTGAGGTACCATGTTCTCAGCATGAGGAACCTTGTCCTCAGTGTGAGGTACCTTGATCTCAGTGTGAGGTTCCTCGTCCTCAGTGTGAGGTACCTTGTCCTCATCGTGAGGAACCTTGTCCTCAGCTTGAGCGACATTGTCCACAGTGTGAGGTACCTTGACCTCAGCCTGAGGTTCCTTGTCCTCAGTGTGAGGTACCTTGTCCTCATCGTGAGGAACCATGTCCTCAGCTTGAAGAACCTTGTCCTCATCGTGAGGAACTTTGTCTCCAGCGTGAGGTACCTTGTCCGCAGCTGGAGGAACCTTGTCCTCAGCGTTAGGAACCTTGTCCTCAGCGTGAGGACCCTTGTCCTCAGCGTGAGGAACCTTGTCCTCAGCGTG
This sequence comes from Paramuricea clavata, assembly GCA_902702795.2. Taxonomy (NCBI): domain Eukaryota; kingdom Metazoa; phylum Cnidaria; class Anthozoa; order Malacalcyonacea; family Plexauridae; genus Paramuricea; species Paramuricea clavata. The sequence continues at coordinate 19,839 of CACRXK020008111.1, forward strand.
AGGAACCTTGTCCTCAGCGTGAGGAAACTTGTCCTCAGTGTGAGGTAGCTTTTACTCAATGTGAGGTACCTTGTCCTCAGCTTGAGGAACCTTCTCCACAGCGTGAAGAACCTTGTCCTCAGCGTGAGGAACCTTGTCCTCAGCGTGAGGAACCTTGTACTCAGCGTGTGGAACCTTGTCCACAGCGTGAAGAACCTGTGCCTCAGTGTGAGGAATCTTGTGCTCCGCGTGAGGAACCTTGTCCTCCGCGTGAGGAACCTTGTCCACAGCGTGAGGAACCTTGTCCTCAGCGTGAGGAACCTTGTCCTCAGCGTGAGGAACTTTGTCCTCAGCGTGAGGAACTTTGTCTCCAGCGTGAGGAACCTTGTCCTCAGCGTGAGGAACCTTGTCCTCAGCGTGAGGAAGTTTGTCTCCAGCGTGCGGAACCTTGTCCTCAGCGTGAGGAACCTTGTCCTCAGCGTGAGGAACCCTGTCTTCAGCGCGAGGAACCTTGTTCTCAGTGTGAGGAACCTTGTCGTCAGCGGGAGGAACCTTGTTCTCAGGGTGAGGATCCTTGTCCTCAGCATAAGGAACCGTGTCCTCACCATGAGGAACCAAGGTTGCTCCCACAAAGGACAAGGTACCTCACACTGAGGACAAGGTTCCTCACCATGAGGACAAGTCCTCAGCGTGAGGAATCTCGTCCTCAGCGTGAGGAACCTCGTCCTCAGTGTGAGGTACCTTGTCCTCAGCGTGAGGAACCTTGTCCTCAGCGTGAGGAACCTTGTCCTCAGCGTGAGAAACCTTGTCCTCACCGTGAGGAACCTTGTCCTCAGCGTAAGGAACCTTATCTTCAGGGTGAGAAACCTTGTCCTCAGTGTGAGGTACCTTGTCTACAGCGTGCGATACCTTGCGCGCAGCGTGAGGAACCTTGTCCTCAGCGTGAGGAACCTTGTCCTCAGCGTGAGGAACCTTGTCCTCACCACGAGGAACCTTGTCCTCAGGGTGAGGAACCTTGTCGTCAGTGTGACGTACCTTGTCCGCAGCGTGAAGAACCTTGTCCTCAGCGTGAGGAAACTTGTCCTCAGCGTGAGGAACCTTGTCCTCAGCTTCAGGGGCCTTGTCCTCAGCGTGAGGAACTTGTCCACAGCGTGAAGAACCTTGTCCTCAGCGTGATGAACCTTGTCCTCAGCGTGAGGAACCTTGTCCTCAGCGTGAGGAACCTTGTCCTCAGCGTGAGGAACCTTGTCCTCAGGGTGAAAAACCTAGTCCTCAGTGTGAGGTACCTTGTCCTCTGTGTGAGGTACATTGTTTGAGGGACCTTGTCCTCACCGTGAGGAACCTTCTCTTCAGCGTGAGGAACCTTGTCCACAGCGTCAGGAACCTTATCCTCACCGCCAGGAACCTTGTCCTCAGGGTGAGGGACGTTGTCCTCAGTGTGAGCTACCTTGTCCTCAATGTGAGTACTTTGTTCTCAGTTTGAGGAACCTTGTCCTCAGGGTGAGGTAACTTGCCCTCAGCGTGAGTAACCTTGCCCTAACCGTGAGGAACATTGTCCTCAGTGTGAGGAACCTTGTCCTCAGTGTGAGGTACCATGTCCTCAGC
>CACRXK020008112.1:0-21421 GCA_902702795.2 Paramuricea clavata
ATACAATTATTAGTGTAAATTAGCCTTTTAAACTTTTTATCGTAATTACTATTATAATAGTCATACAATTGTTAGAGTAAAATACACATACAATTATTGAGTAAATTAACCTTTTAAACTTTTTACTGTAATCACTATTAAAATAGTAAATTATTCATGTAATATATCAAATTTTCTTGTCCAATTAGCCAATTGTAAATTACGCAATTCAGCTGTAAAGCTGCGATGTAATCATTTTAATAAACCCAAATCCAAATCCATATATATATATATATATATATATATATATATATATATATATATATATATATATATATATATATATATATATACAGACCGCGCGCAAGCAGAAAGATATTGCCTGCCGCGGCTGCGTTTTGTACCCACGACCTTCGAAATACTATATCGACGCTCTACCAACTGAGTTACACGATCAGACAAATTTTCTGGAAATTATGATATACACACTCCGGAACATTTTCAACTTATCATATTACGGAAAAAACACAACATAGTTGTGTCGAGAAGTATCATTCCTTCAAATTAAGGTTTGATCAATTTTTCCTGTTTTTAAATTGTTTGCGAGCCACCTTAAACACTCGTTCAAAGTCAGTATAATACATAGCAATAGAAGAGAACAAAGGTATTTACAAAGCACGCATGCATAACGCATTAGAATTATGTACGTATAAGAGTTATCCACTAGTGCACATCATCCAAAACTTTAGTTACCTTTGCTCTATTCTATATATGCTTCTGTTAATAGTCAAGAACAACAGTAACTAGACATGTGAGTTATTTAAAGTTGTAAAATGGGTACAAACAAATATTGGCCAAAATGTCTATGGAGTAAAACATTCTCTCATTAAAATGGCAAAACTATACTTATTTTCAAATATTGATTTAAGAAAGATATCCATCTTTAATTTCCCACCTACGACATGCTTTCTATTTTCCGAATTCAATGAAATTCTAGCAAAGCCATTTGCAAAAATAATGTCAGTAACATATAATAATTTGTCAACCATGCAACAAAAAACCGAAATAGTTAATTACGAAATATTTGCTTCCCTCTTGGTATGAATAAGATATAGAAATTTTCTAAAACATTTTGCGAACTGAAAAATATGGGGTGAATAACTTGAATAACCCATTCTGTTACTACTACACTGAAAAAGTCATTAACGAATGTTTTTTATCCTTAGACATCAATGAATGTTCCCTATCGATTGACAACTGTCATTCCAACGCTTCTTGCACCAACATTCGTGGATCATTTTTCTGCACGTGTGAGAGTGGATATACTGGAAATGGAACTTTTTGCCAAGGTAAATAGACTATGCTCATCTTTATAACATCAATTTGGCCAGAATGATTGAGTAGAAAAGAAATGACTGAAAAAAACGGGCAAAAATTAACTTAATGGGAATACTAGGTTTTGCATTGTTTGAAAAATATTAATGGAATTTATTTGTTATGCATTTTTAGAAATAGATGAATGCTCTCTATCTCTTGACGACTGCCACCCAAATTCAAACTGCATCAATATTGATGGATCTTTCCTGTGCATTTGTGATGAAGAATTTGCAGGAAACGAAACTCTTTGCCAAGGTAAACAGAGTACGCTATTATGGCGCCTAAAGAAGATAAAATTATTCTTCTGTTGTTAGGAAATTATATTTCAGCGTTGTGGTGCTCAGTATCTTGTAACATACAAAAGCGTTTCGTTAGAACACAATATTGAGTTTTTTGTTCGGGAATGAGCAGTGAAAACTACAATTATATAAAGACTACAACTATAAAGACAACTACATCATATATTATGTAACTGTATATAGACCCTTTGCATGCGTGCACGAAACGAAAGTGTAACGATGCAGTCTTCAGACGAATACGGAGATAAGAGCCAACCCACAAGTTCATGTCATGGTACTTTCAGTTTCATTAGAGAAGTCCAGAGTTAAATTCCGCTACCACTGCCTCTCATTGGCTTAGTAAGTGACTGGTTTATGGTTGCGGTAGTGGAAATCAAATCTGAACCACTCTATTAATTAACTTTTATAAAACAATAATTTTCATTATCATTCACTTATTCAATTTCACACTGCGTTGACAGGCTAATTTTCCTAAAAAATAACTGCATGGCGAGAATAATACGTCAGCTGAAAGCTGCATGCAGAGGTAATATAAACACGCACGGATCTGCTAAATCGTACGAATTTCTAACAGGGACTCGTTCGCTTTTCCCGCCATATTTAAGTTAAACGATGTTGTCTATATACACTGCAAAACATTTTGGCAAAAACTTGATTAAAATAATGCACCCATAGTGACTCGAATTTTTTAGTAAAATTACTCAAATTTATACTGTAAGTAAATTTGCTCAATATTCAGAAGTTTCAAATTAACTTAATGTTTGAGTAAGGTTTACTTTACTGAACAAAATGAGTAAATTTATACTTATAAATTTGAGAAATTTTACTCTTTTGAGTCACTTTGGGTGCATTTATTTTCTTCAAATTTTCGAGTGAAAATGTTTTGCATGCAAGGCATTGTTCGGGACATTTCCGTCATTACTTGGTCTAATTTTTCCAGATAAGTCGATAGCCGTCCGGTTGTTAGGACCATCAAGTTTCAATGGTACTGGTCGTGTGGAAGTATTCTACAATGGACAATGGGGAACAATCTGTCATGATTATTGGGATATAAATGACGCTAGAGTCGTATGTCGTCAACTTGGTTATCCGCATGGAGCTTTGCGAGCTCTTCAAGGGTACCAAGTTCCTGACGGAACTGGACAGATATGGCTGGACAATGTAAGATGTACTGGAAATGAACAAAGTCTAATCAATTGCTCTCATAACGGATGGGGAAATCATAATTGTAGGCATTATAAGGACGCAGGAGTACAATGTTCTTTAACAGGTAGAATTATTATTTTGTTTTTAACCACTCTTTTAAGATAATATTAAATAATAAAACAAAACGTGTTTCAGGGTTATATTGGGAAAATACCGCCCCACCGTGGTTTGCAATTATACAAAGCACGATCACCATGCAAGCATGTTCCTGGCCAGTACGTTTGCGAAATGCACTCGCCCTCCTGAGCGTTTAAGCCTAGCCGGCCATTTTGTAGCCAGTGTTAGTGCTTTGCGATTGCTAATCATAGCATGGCGGCAATAGGCTGGCATCAGCGCCGACAAGTAGTTATTGTGTAACTATAAGTTTTAATTTGCACTCGTACCAAATGTCAGTATCGCGATCTCTTTGCCCGCGTCATTTTAAAATTAATTGATCAGAACAATCACGTCATTTAAACTATTAAAATCAGTGCAGGTATATAAGACAGAAGGTTGTCAATCGCGAAAATGATTGCTTGGTCCCATGGCCGCATTTCATGCGAAGTTCATAGTCTACATGATATCTCTCCGCGCATCATAATCCTTGCAAAGAATGCTAGACAATTTGTTTCACTAGAATGATATGCCTGTATGCCAGCCTCCTTCCAAATCCTCTCGGTTTTGTCTGAAGCTGTGCCAATATACGGTAGATATACAGATGATTGATAGAGAATTCCAACCTTTGTGATCCACGACATTTCATACATCATGCAGGCCATGAAAACACCACCAGCCTGCTCAACAGAAGATTGAATATAAATTATCCACAGGATTTCGAAAAAAGCTTGCGCACAGTAGAAACACTTATTTTCCCCACATTTCCTCTCCAGTATTATGTACAACGTTATAATTATACACGCAAGGCTAGGAAACTGCTGAAGCCAATTGTACTGTTAAGAGTTTTACCAATTTTCCGCGAAGTATTTTAATCAGGATTTAAAAATACTACTCATGCAAAAAGGCGCAGTGTCTTCATTCAGAACTGAATATATCAGAACTGTTTTGAAGTAAATATAAATTTGCGAATAGGTGTGAAAGGATTAATTTACTCATACTTTTTTCTGTGTATGATTATCCTGTACAGATGTTGATGAATGTGCCCGAGGATGGGACAATTGTGGTAGTAATTCTCAATGTATTAACACTGTTGGGAGTTATTCGTGCAGATGTAACCTTGGTTACTCCGGAAATGGCTTCTATTGCTATGGTATGTCCTTATTATGTTTCCTATTAATTTCGTCTACATATCATGCACAACGAAGAAACAGAAGTCTCCTGAATACTATTGTTCCTTTTTATGCAAAAACCCAAGGAAGCCGCCCTAAAACATCATTGAGTAAAAATAAATTAATTTTATTACAAAATAGCACTACATAATGTATATGTAAGAATGTTAACGACAATAATTTGTGGTGTAGATATAGATGAATGTTCCCTATCTGTCCACGACTGTCACCAACATGCAACCTGCATCAACATTGATGGATCCTTCCTGTGTACTTGTGTTAGAGAATTTGGAACTGATTGCGAAGGTAAATATAATTAATAGAAAACAGAATTGCGGGACCTAAACAAGGAAAAATCTATTGTGTTAAAACTGTATCACTGGAATTATTAAAGTTATTCTAGATTTTGGGACTCGCTTTCAATGCATATATATATATATAACATAATTTAAAAGATATTTGTATAGGTGGATAATAAATATATACTCTATATTCCAAGGCTGCCAATTCTAATTCGAAATAAATGTTACAATCTACATTTCTTGTAACTGCCACCACCCGCTCAGAGATGTTTTAATATTTTTTTTACAGATAAAGTGACAGCCGTCCGGTTACGAGGACCATCAATTTTCAATGGTACTGGTCGTGTTGAAGTATACTACAATGGACGATGGGGAACAATCTGTGATGATTATTGGGATATAAATGATGCTAGTGTTGTTTGCCGTCAACTTGGTTATCAAAATGCTCTTGCAGCACTTCAAGGTGCCTATGTTCCTGATGGCAGTGGCCAGATATGGTTGGATGATGTCGAATGTACTGGACACGAACGAAGTCTTGAAAGATGTTCTCATTCTGGCTGGGGAAGTCATAATTGCGGACATTATGAAGATGCAGGAGTAATTTGTTCTTCGGCAGGTAAAATTATAATATTGTTTTCATCCAATGAAACTGTGCCGGAACGTCATATGAGCACTTGGTTCCTAGCACATAATTTTTTAAACGTAATTATATTCATATGTAATAGCATGGCATTCAGAGAGATTAGTGATTAAATGTACCCGAAAGCCGAGAGAGGTTTTGTACTTACTTACTAGTCGACATATTGGTGATTAAGGCGTGTAGCAAAGCACAGAACACGTCGCAAATATAATATACAAAATTATTCTGGTTGTAAATAATAATGGTAATTATACAAACTATGTATTACGTCATCTATAACGCCTCTGAATGCCATACGCCAAAATTATCTACGTTTTTGGCTTTTTATCCATCTGCCGGAGCGCCAGTTTCGCCAGAGCGCCAGTTTTGCCAGAGCGCCAGTTTTGCCAGAGCGCCAGTTTCACCAGAGCGCCAGTTTGCCAGAGTGCCATTTTCACCAGAGCGCCAGTTTTCTAAAGAGCCAGGCGCCAGTTTCGCCATAGCGCCAGTCAGTTTTGCCAGAGCGCCAGTTTTGCCAGAGTGCCACTTTTTCCAGAGCGCAAGTTTTCCCAGAGCGCCATGCAGTTTTTCCAGAGTGCCAGCCGCCAGTTTGCCAGTGGAAACTATTAAAGGAATTCGCTGCTTTCCTTTCAAACTATATCATATACTGAACTTAACTAAGCGTACTGCTTTGTTTCAGAGAATTAAGACAGAAATTACTTTGACGCAATTGAAAATGCTGAAACATATTGCGATTTACGTTATTTAGCACCCAACTATCGGCATGCATGCATTTGTTCAAACCTCTCTCATGTGCAAGTGCGCTCATTAAATGGGCATTTTATTATCTCACTTTGCATCGGTTTTAATTTGTATTAAATATTTACAGGTCCACGCATCAGGTTACAAGGCCCGTTGAGTTCCAAAGGCACTGGTCGTGTGGAGATATTTGTCAACGGACGATGGGGAACAATTTGTGATGATCTTTGGGACATAAATGATGCTAGGGTTGTGTGTCGTCAACTTGGTTATCAATATACTGTTAGAGCACTTCAGGGGGGTGACGTTCCTGTAGGTACTGGACAGATATGGTTAACTAATGTCAGATGTAATGGAAGTGAACAAAATCTACTCAGTTGTTCTCATGACGGATTAGGAAATCATTATTGCGGGCACGGTGAAGACGCAGGTGTAGAATGTTCTTCAGGTAAACATATAATGTTGTGTTTCACCACTTGAACAAAGTCGACTTTTCCCCCTATACGGTTGTAGCGATGCCCACTAAACATCGCACTAGAAGGCTGTTGCTTACTTCCGACCGAAATTTCTGCCACATGAACGCTCGTTTTTGTTTTGATAATGAAATACCAGATCATGAAAATTTTATTCGTCAATAATTTATATCTACAGAGAAATAACCAGGCAACTTTTAATTACATGTACATATAATTGCATGACGTTCTGTGCAACAATGGCGAAGAAAATGCTTTGGTAAAGCATTGTCACCTGAAAACGGTTCGCAGATTGCAGAAACATTTTATTGATATTTTAAAATGACATTTTAAACCATTTATACAGTAACTGCTGTCGCATCTTTCCATAGTCACACTTCTTTTTTCAAAGATTGACTAATTATTTTATACAAATTTATCGTGCATTACTAGTATCATGGCACTCTATACCGACAGCTTTTATTGAGTTCTTTAAGCTATAAAATACAAGCATGACTACACTAAAGTTTAATCTCCAGTTACGGGCCAAACCGCGAATCTCTCCTCTCCTTCGAAAAAGCATGCAATGTTTTCTCGTCAAAACATAATAAACATTCATGAATGAAACCACGTTCCGAATCTCGCGAAATCGACATTAGAGAGGTACCTGTTTGATTTACACTGCCACTAACCAATCAGATGCGTTTCATACATCCCGTTAACCAATCAGTGAGATTGAAAATAAACCTAAACCAGTGAGAGGTAGCGGTAGTGGAAGTTAAATCTGAACCAGGGCGCTTTATTACGCCCTGATCATGATCTGGCCTGATCTGAACCTTTCCTTTATGAGAATGGCGATTTCTAATTGGTCCACGAGAATTTATATTCACATAGCTAAAAATAGTTTTACATTTTCACGACAATGGGCGTAGGGATGAAGACGTATTCCTGAATGTTTTGACACGAAAACATGACACGGTTTTCGGGGCAAGAGGGAGAATCCACGGTTTATAAATTGAATTTTGTCATTCCATTTGTGCAAGTTATCCCAGTAAAGTGCACTCAAGTATTTGGCCAATTTTATTCCGTCGATTATATTTCTTGTTGTTTTTTACATAAAGTTGGAAAAAGACTGGAAAAGGTGAAACAAAACTTATCTGTATACATGTGTGTTTATTTTCCTTCAGGAGCCGAAATATACGATGATTGCGTTGAAGCACACAGGATAGCTTGGTAAGTTTTGTAACACTGAGCATACTTGCGGGAAAGTGAGTCCGGGATTGGACGCACCGAGGGTGGCTGGAAGTTTCCCGAACTCACCTCGCTTCGCTCGGTGAGTTCGGGAAACTTCCAGCCACCCGAGTTGCGTCCAATCCCGGACTCACCGAACTCTGCAAGTATATATGTTTGGTTTTTATCACATGCCATTTCGGTAAAAAGTACTGAAGGATTTACGCATTTTAGTATATAATTTCATGTTTGGATATTAAACGAACATTTTAGCCGCCAAAATACTACGCAAACAAACAAACTTAGGCTTAAATTGAAGCTAGAAAATTTCGCTACAATATTTCCTTATTCCTGAAAAGAGGAAACGCATACATTCTGCGAAAACATTGCCAAGATTTATATAAACCTGCCCGTGCCGAACAAATTTCGGCGGCCATCTTTCTTCTCTTCCACTTTGAATACAGAATATTCCATTTTCATCAAACAGAATTAAAAATAAGAATTATAAAACAATTAAAAACAGTTAATTAATTTTTTATTTAAATGTTGAAAATGGAAAAGGAAAGGGGGAAAAGAAATTAAAGGAGTAACATTTACCGATATATAAAGTGTATTTTTCAAAAAAAGTTTGCAAAACAGGACTGGCACTACCTACAAAGCACGGCCCCCCCCCCCCCTCCTGAGTTAGCCTTCCAGTTTATTTATAGTTCAATGGGTGGGTTCTAGATTGAACGCACTTCCTCGTAGCCAATAGGAAAGCCGCTAATACGCTAGGTATGAGATCATATTTTAAAGAGCCGGTTAAAAAATTCTTGTTCGAAAATCCCATAAACAAAAACCAACTGCATATCACAGTTCGAGCAATATTATTTTCCAAGCACCACGGCCTAATTATAGTTTACTCGTTTTTAGCAATGGTGGAAATTCCTTAGCTGGTATTTATAATGTAAAAGCACGTAATAGCGACGGCTATGCGAATACCTTTTGTGATAACGGAGCAAACATCATTGGATGTGAAGGAAATGGATGGACTTTGGTTGGTCGTATTTCTGGAGATCCATTCAATGTAAGTTTATTGCGAGTTTCTAAAATGTGCACGAAATTTTTTCCCGACCAAATTCTATTGGTATACAGTGTATGTTACATACTGTACCTGCAAATATAGTTACATGCGTAAACGATGGTCCATCTCATACGCATGCGTAAAAGATATGTTACTCAGTTTTAAGCATTTCAATGTTTATCGGCACATTGATGTCGTGTTTTACAAAATCTGCCTCCCTTTAATAAATTAGTTCTAGCAATATTTTCCGTTATTCAAACCCCAGTTTTCCAACTTAATGTGGAGTTTTGGTCAAAAAAATTTGAAAGTTGTTCTGACGTTGTTGGCAACACTTATCAAGAGGTAATAATGCACATCATTCTGGCATAAAACCGCAAAGTGAACTCAACCGTCTTTGATTCTGAATGAATATCTCTCAACTATCTAACTGGAAGGCAACATTTTGTCGAAATTGGTCAATACCAAAGGGGAAAATATATTTGTGTGCAATACGTGAGGATATAATACGAGTCTGAAAGAGAAGATTATATTAACTGCATGAATGAACTATTTTTACTATTTGAGATTTTTGGCATCATAAATGGGTCGCTCACATGCCAGACATTATGAATACTATCTGGTCTCTACTCGATTGACCTTAGTGCATGGATGTATGCTCGTATTTGAAAGGAATTAAAATTAACAAGTTTTGACAAATGTGTAGTCCATTTTGTCTCCAAGGGTATATCCACCCGGCGCGGAGCAAAAGTCTGTTTGTGGGACAGTCAGTCTTTCTGTCTAGATATCCCATGCACATCACATTATCTTTTATTAAGTTACTCAGTCTGTACTATTTTTATTATTAGGGAGCTTAAGATGCATCAAATCTACGACGCGGACGTGACATAAAAACCGTTTCTAATGTTTGGAGTCCAGTTTTATTTTGCTTCACTTGTGTCTCTGACTTTGTTTATCAACTGGAGGCCATAATCTTTATCCGTGTAGTGAAACTTTGAGAATAGTTACAGTTTTTCTTCGCGTCCGCGTCGTAGATTTGGTGCAATTTAAGCTCGCTATTTAGTATTACGCTGCACCATTTTACTTTTATTATTTAGTTATAGGTGTCACTATTATGACAAACTCAAAACGTCATTTCCTGTTGGCTATGTTATATATACATAAAATTTTACCTTTCAATATTTTATATTGATGAGTTTTTCATTAAATTTCCTGTCTTCGAATTGTATATGGAAGACACTACATATGATACTATGATGATAAAATCAGAATTTCGGAATCATCGTCCTGCATTTCACTTTGATATTTTACTTTTAGAATAGCACAAGTTATAACGCTGAGCTGTGGACGACGCGGAATACGACTGATCAGTTGGATTCCACTAGTTTTGATGCCAATGTCACAGCAGTTTGTTTGACGTCTGATAATTTTGGAATTTCCTTTCCCGTCCAAGCTCCAAACCTTCATAGTTTATTCTTCGGGAAGAAAGTCCTTGAGTTGAATCCTCAGGATTGGGTTAATGGTATAACGGCTGGTGGTGTCGCGATAAATCATTTTCAGTCAGGTTGCTACGAAGTAGGCTTCAATGTTGGAGACAATAATGAGATACAAGCACGTATGGGAGTTGTCAGCAGAAACAATTCAGGTTAGCAGCGATTATCTGAGGATCTTTACTTGGGGGGGGGTCTAGACCCCAATTCGAAGCCCAAATGTTTTCTAAATACCATTTCCTGGCCCTTTTTTCAGTTCAACTTCCAGTCACACAGTGAAATTAAACGAAGAACGCCGAGCGGGTCATCTATGTTTTTTACACAATTTTGCGTTCACGGCCACGGCGCCACTGCACATGTGGTTTTTCGCCGAGCCCGCGTTAAAAATTCACTGGTAAAAAACAGATTGGTTTAAACTTCATCTAACCCTCATTTAATACATATTGAAATAATTAGGGTTAGAAAACGTATGTGTTTCAGCTGTGTGCCGCAAATAAGCGAACAAGATTTTAGATTTCACACTGATGCGCAGTAAAGCATGTATTCTACAGAATTTTTGAATTATTGACAGCATGAGCTATATAATCAAGGGTTCCCTTTTTTATACAAAACATTTTATCAGGGGGGGGGGCAAAATTTTGCCGGGGACGGGGGTTGGCGGGGGCCCTGGCCCCCGCCCTGGCTACGCCTCTGACTAGCTCCTTTGGCAGGAATTGAACTTGCGACCCTGCGATTCCTGCGTTCAATTGCCCTCCATAGAATTATAGTTTTGCCCAGAAAAAGGTATATGACTGACTTGCAGTGGCACGAACATGATCTCATTGAGCATGCATAAGGCCTGTTTTATACGTCGAAGTTTGTCCCTCGAATGCAATTAAGACAATAGATAATGAGATGATACACCTTATTAATTAAGTTTCATTATCTATTGTTTGAATTGTATTCGACGCGACTGACATTCGAGGTATCAAACAAGCCTAAGTCGGTTAAATATATTAGGTTTTCCTGAACGTTCTACACAAATTCTCTATTAAAAACTGTTGTAGATCTGCAGCTGTTCTTATTAAAGTTTTTCACTTTAAAATGTCCAACTACAACTGTCTTTATAATGCTATGTTGGTTTTGCCATTCCCAGTCCCAATAACCCAAACCCCATGTTTCCAGTCACAAAATAGGAAAATCTCCGTTTCCATATTACCCCATCAGGACACTGTTATCTATACCCCCTTACCGCTTTGCTAAAATTTGACAGTAAGCCGAATAGTTTTCTGCATAGACAAACAGTTTTCAACTTTTTGTAGATGTTGGCAAAATATACAATGTCTCACAATATATCTTTTTCACCAACGATTGCTTCACTCTCGCGCAGAGAGTGTATATTTAAAATAAACTTGATTTTTTGTGGTGATATAGGCTAGTTTCTTTGCAAACAGTAATTCAGTACTCTGTAGTGTACTTGTTGTATATGAAGAAAAGTCTAAAATGATTTCAACATCCATCAACAAAAAGGAATCGCGCTTATTACTACTCGTTAGAAGATAGACAATTAATTTAATTCACTAGGAACCCGTTCTACAATATAAACTAGAAATCGTCCAACAAATTGTCACGAAATACTACAATTAAAATAGGGCCTTTGAACTACCGATTTCACCGAACGGTCAAAGTTTCTCAGCAAAGATCGCCCCTTTGCCCAATTTTCATCGAGTAGATCATCGTGTTATCAAGTCAAGGATTATGTATACTTTAACATAAACGAATAAAAAACTGGGGCCGATTGTATAAAAAAGTGATTAAAGTTAACTATAGTTAGTGGAAACGTCATCCAATAAAAAGCGCGTATTTGAGAGTTAATCACTATTTAACTACAAAATAGTGATTAAAAAAGTGATTAAGAGTTTTATACAACGGCCCCTGGTTATTTCAGCAGCGAACGAAAAAGAGTTAACTACTTTTTAACTGCAGTTAGCGCTAACTACGTTTTTATACAACCGGCCCCTGGTGATAAAGGGTAGATTTTGAATAAAATACGAATATCTGTATACAAGATCTGAGCGGTATTATGAAGCACTCGATACTTTCTCCAACAACATATTGCTCTTAATTTTATACAAAATTTAAAATATTCACACATTAAAGATATGATAATGTAGCTTGCATGGCAAAAAAATGTTGGCTTACCTAAGTTATACCTTACACGTCGATTAATGTCAAGTAAAGCCCTTTCAAAGACGCCCGCCACATTAAACTACAGGTCACATGGCGGTAGAAAACTCGACGAAGTATTCAGGATATTTCCATAGCCGGTTTAACGCCGCTGTGTACTATTCCTTTGAATTTTGATGCCCAACACACCGAGTAACAAAATCTACCACTTTGTTCGGCTGTTCCAAGTACACTTTTAAGATACAAGGTCCGAACATATCATGTTTTTCGAAGCATCTGCTCAAAACAGTCCGACATAAATATCGCCATTCATCTTCTTTCTATGAAAATATCAATTTTCCTTTCAATTGCTTTGCTTTAAAAACAGTCATTAGGTTGTTGAAGAGTTAGTCCATAGCTTCCAACAAAAAAACCCTGATGCTTTCAAAAACCATTGAATCACAATGCTGTAAACTTCAACATCCTTAGAAATTGTACGCCAAACATCGAAAAGCAAAATTTGTGGGGAAAAGCCCACGAACCCGCACTATTTTTATTCAGCGTCGACGAAAGTCCCCTCTGTTCTTGGCTAGTGCATTCCTTTCCCCGGGTGTAAATGGCCGGGCGGAATTAGTACCGTCGCCCTGGGCTTGTTTCTTGTTGTCGCTAACACTGACAATATATTAATTTGTTTCTTTGATAACACAATTTAGTGGCTGCAGAACTATCGTGATCCTGTGGAACTATCTCACTCTGCAGTTTATTTAAACGTTCTTTTATAATTCTTTTATAGGCTGCGATTTATCTGAAGTTCAAGGTATTGGCGTCGGTATACGTGTTGCAGGGAAAGAAGAATATAACAGCGCACATGGTATCATTGTCGGTGGGAACTTGACGCTCGCCTATGATCACTTCAGAATCCTTGTGCGCTCACGACCTTGGATAGATGAGAATACACCATCTCCATAACAACAGCACTGACACTAAATAATGCTTAACATGAATACTAACGGCACCTGCATCAATACTCATAACTTGCATGTGTAATAACAGTACTGATATAGTAATACTAGTTAATGGCATGAATAATCACAGCGCCGACATGAATATTTACAGCATATATAATAACAGTACTTATACTAATATTTAAGGTATAATTAAAAACAGCACCAAAACTAACACTAATTCTTACAGCATGAATATAATAATGTATTAATAACAGCATTACCAACACTCATACCTAATAGCTGCATGCATCAGTATTATTCAGTAAAATAGTAATGAAAGTCTCATTCATAATGATTGTTGCATTAAAAATAGTTAGATTGAATTAAAAATTGTTAGATAGAGTTGCAGTGTATTGTGCATTAATTAACTTAGATGCTTTCGTGATTTCCATCTTATATAAATTACTACTTTATAACGATAACGATACGATAGCTTGTGAACACAAGATGATTGGTCGAAAAAATTATGTTGGCGTCCGCACTACAACAAAGACTGAAGATAAAATTTTCTTTTGGTGACAATAACGATTAAGGCCCGGTAACACTGCACAACGATAACGATACGATAACTTGTAAACACGCAACGATTAGTGAAAAAAATGATGTTGTTATTCGTACTACAACGAAAATGATAAAATTATCGTTTGACGATAACGATATATTGTTGACCAATCAGCGGGCGTATACAAGTTATCATATTTCGTATATTTGTGTAGTGTGGCCGGATCGTTGTGCATATAAAGACCAACTCCCCCATCAATTTTTGAGCTACGATGGTTAGAAACAAAATTGTATTCCAGGATATTTACTTGATCGCATGTTAGCTCATTGAGCTAGTTTCTGATATAATTCCGATAACAGAGATTAATCTTCGCAGATTAATCAGCAAGTGTTTAAAGCTGTCAAAATTCCCAACAAGACTGAACGCATTTAATTAAAAGCATTAAAGTAAAATTAATATTATATTTAGAAGTTCTATCGGCAAATGCCTCCGGTACTATATATTTGTAGTGACCGACAGATTAAAAGATAAATTACTATCTGGGTCAAGATTAAAAAGAAATGTACTTGATATAAAAGTTCATCTCTACAGGATTAAACAAAAGCGATTCAAGTAAATCATTTTATATAATAACTACAGTGACACACGCAATTTGATTGATCAATAGCCGTGCAGGATCAGGCTATCCTGCACGAGGAATTAAAGTGCCTTCGCGGGATTTTCGAGGGATTCTCAAAATGTCATTGTTTCACTGTAGTTATTCTATAAAACAATCACCAAATGATTTTCTAAGCAGGATAGCGTTATTATTATTATTATTATTGTTATTGTTATTGTTGTAGACAAGTGTGAACTTTTAACTGCCTGTTTTCTCAGTGGACTGCCCTGCGTTTACGCAGGAGATAAACACTTGAGTTATTTTTATGACTATATAGTATATTATATCAGTTCTAGAGTAGTTTAGTTAGTAATCTCGATCTTTTATATACTTAATTGTTAGCAATAAATCCTGTTTCCATTATTATTATTATTATTATTATTATTATTATCAGATCTTATGTCGTGCAGAGAAAGAGCTTTAGAAGAACGAAATAGCCAAGATAAACGAAGACAAGGCTATATGGAAATAATGCGGCTAATGTGGGAAGAGAAAGGGTATGCATCACTGGGTCTAACAGCATAAAATTTAAGAGATAAAGCTGCTCAAGTAATAAAGGCTTGCGAAGATAACCAGCAGTATGACGAGGAGACAAACGGGAGTAACAATAACAGTGATGAACTAGTAAACGAAAATCGGCAACAAGATCAGTATGAAAATATAAGTACTCGTGAAAATGTATGTATTAACGAGGAAGTAATAAATGCAAATCAGAAGACGTCGGCGGAATATATTAACGTGCACAGTCAATTTGAATGGGGTGATCTCAGTGGAGAACTGTTTGTTTATCGTGTAAATGTTGCTTACGAGGAAATTGTAAAGTGGAGGCGAAATATCTTTCTATTAATTTATTTCAGAACTAGCTAGACTATATCAATTGTATGCAGATAATTCCCCTTTACAAGGCATTGCTTTAAAAGCATGCTCAGTCATGCACAGCCTGTTGTTACAAAAGCCCCACGCTAAAGCAAAACAAAGGAACATGTCGAGTGCCTGGAACGTAGAATGGCATTATGGACGGAAGCTAACATTGACAAATTGATTTTGGAAGGAAAATGCATACACAAGTGGGAAAGCCGAAATTGAGTTGGAAAAGATCTCGAGAGGATTTAATCGTCTTATGCTGCAAGGAAAGAAAAGACAAGCTGTTCGTTTGATTTCTAGCGCAAATTAGGGAGGTTTGTTAAATATAGATTCCCCAATACCTGTCGGAGAAAATGAAAATGAAAACGGTGATATTGAATGGAAAACAACGGGTGAAGTCCTACTTGAAAAGCATCCACATGCGGACATGCCCGTCCTCCTGTTGCAGAAACACTTCTTACAGAACCAGACATTGACGAACTATGTCACGATCCAATTATATTTGAGAGAATTATGGGCGAGGCAATAAAGATTGCGGTAAACAACACACAGAGTACGGCTGGTCCTTCAGGAGTTGATGCATATGCTTGGCGTCGTTTTAGTTCGTCGTTCAAAAGTGCCTCGGTTGATCTATGTAATGCGCTTGCAGGTGTGGCTCGTCGTCTGTGAACCTCATCTGTCAACTCGGAGGGCCTATCAGCTTTTGTGGCCTGCCGACTCATACCACTTGATATGAATCCTGGGATTCGACCTATAGGCATTGGCGAGATGCCCAGATGCATAATAGCAAAGTCTATCCTCAAAGTGGTGAGAAATTATGTTCAGGAGGCCGTGGGTCCACTACAAGCATGCGCAGGCCACGAAGCTGGATGTGAAACAGCAGTTCATGCAATGAGAGAGATCATATCATCAGATGAAACAGAAGCAGTATTACTAGTGGATGCTAGTAATGCTTTTAAAACAGTCAACAGGCAAGCAGCATTACATAACATTGGTATAATATGCCCCTCCTTATCAAGAGTGCTAAATAACACCTATCAAGCACAAGTTCGGTTATTCGTAACGGGAGGGGCTAAAATTGAGTCATCGGAAGGAATTACCCAAGTAGATCCTTTCGCAATGGCTATGCATGCTCTGGCCGTAACACCCTTAATTCGTAAGCTGAGATCACATTAACCAACCGTTAAACAGGTATGGTTTGCTGACGATTCCTCAGGTGGCGGAAAGATAATTTCTTTAAGAAGATGGTGGCAATGCCTACTATCCGTCGGCCTGCAGATGGGTTATTTCCCAAATCCAAGCAAAACCGTACGCACCTCGTTGTGAAGTCAGAGTTCGAAGAAGAAGCACTTAAAGTTTTTGAAGAAACAGGAATTAAAGTGACTTCAGAAGGTCATGACATGCTCGGATCAGCAATCGGCTCACGCGATTTTGCCAAAACATTTACTGCTGAAAAGATTGATGTTTTTGTGAATGAGATTGAAAATCTTGCCAAAATAGCAGAGCATTACCCACAATCTGCATATGCAGGGCATTTTTTAACTATATAACTACTGGGGCATTTGCCTCAGTAGGCCTTACTTGCCCCAGTAGTGAAGCAAGATTTTCAGATGAACTGCAATGGCCCTTTTGATCTAATGATTAGTAAAAAGTCAACCTTGTTGAAAAAGCTGCATCTGCCTGCTAGCTGCTTTCTCATAGCTACTTTCTCATATCCTCTCACATTCCCGACATTCCATCTTATAAAAGTCAGAACGACAGGCAGGAGCTTCGCTAAAGGGGGCGGGGTTGTGGTGTTTGGAATACCCCCATGCAGTCGTCAGGTAGTCGGCAAATTATCTAATCCCAGTTGGATAGGAAGGAAACAAACTGAAATATTTGAGTGACACTGATTGAAAACTAATAATTGTAGCTAAAATTTAGAGAAATGTATGAAAAATTACGGAAAATTAAACAAACAGTGCTACGTTAACCGAAAAGAAAATAAAGAAAAGTTTTTAATGTAGAGAGACTTCTTCCCCCCCCCCCCAATCCCCAACCATTTTGGGAAAATAATTTTTTTATCTATTAAACTTTTTTTATTTATTAAACAAACACACACGTGCATACAAACATGATAGAAATAAAAGTGAAAGAAATAAAATATATAATGTCGTGCCGTTTAGATAGCACGAGTCTGCGACAGGAACCGCGGTGTAAGTCGCAGCAAAAATTGCCGGTCTTGCACAACATCACCTTTAACTACAGCAAACTATTTCATTGTTCATATTCCGAGGACAGCTACATCTTAAACATATTGTCTTCCACGTTCTTCGATCATCTGTATTATAACGACTATTGAGGGCATTGATGTAATATACCCTTAATAACGATTTAAATTAACTAAAATCGATGTTGTCCATTATTAAGTTCTGTGATGTGTATTCCAAGTTCTGGTTACGCGCACGAAGAATGAACGTTGATACGCCGGCGGAAGTCCTGCACTTCCGTGAACGAAACTTTATGCATTTAGAACTGGATTAGCGTTTGAAATGAGTCGGGAAAATTTCATTTACACTCCCCCCACCTCTTCATTCAAATAGGGCTAGTGCCTGCTATGAGCACAAGCGTAACTATGTGGGGAAAAGGCCCTAAGTGTGACTTGGCCCCAGTAGTTGCAATTTCTTAAAAAATGCTCTGTTGGTTGAGATCCCAAAATCTTAGCAGGACACATATTGTGGCTTCATATCTTGTGTGATGATGACATCTGACGTATTTTATTCAGTTATATTCGCCATTCCCATTTGCTCCCCTTTGCTTTTGTAATTGTTTTTGTAACTCTTTTCTTTGCTTTTGTAATTCGTTGCCGGTATGTTTTTATTCCATAATTCTGAACAAACATTGCAATATCTTTCGGAGCGATTGAAGAATACCCGTCCACTTTTTAAGCTATGCCTTTCTTTGCATCATGGATACGAGGTATTAGTACATTTATATTTATACTCAATAGATTAATATAAATAAATAGATTGATATATTAAAATCCCATGGTGGTGAAGGTAGCTACGAGGCATACAGTGATTTAGCATTAATAAATTAAATTGTCACAGTGTTTAAAGCCTAAAGGTACAGTACTGCATAGAAATAAGTTGACAAAAACCGCGGGTCGACGCGGTTTAACCGCGGGTCGTACGCGGTTCAGCCGCGGGTCAACCTAGGTTCGACCACGGTTCAACCTCGGATCACACGCGGTTCAACCGCGGTTGTGTGGGCGAAGTGAGGTTTGACCGCAATTCACGGCGAAACCATAAAGCAGCACGACTTTGCCGAGTGTAAATACTGTATTTTAGAAATCAGAATAAACAAGATTTTTGCGAGACGAACGACGAAACGAGGCAGCATATTTTAAATGTATTCAGAAGTTTGGGAAGCAATGCAATGGGAAAGCTATCTTTGTATTCCCGAAGACGTATCGTGTTCAACTCTTTACTCAACCTCAATTCTAATATTGGGCTATATCATGCATTTATATGAACAACATAATTATAGAAGAAAGCAACTATTTATAACATATTGACTAAAGACTCTTACCATGGAGTTTGATTATTGTAGCTTGTCAGCCTGATATTCCTCTCCTTCGTAGTCTATCATAACTGCAGCCCCTCCTATCAGTGCATTGCCACCTATAATTCTTTTAATAAACTTCGCCCCTAGAATGCACGTGCTTTTATCTATTTCGAAGTACACCAACATTCGCGTGGCCGTGCTAACACGTGTCTTATCTCGCGAACTTATTTTAAAATAACTTCGTTACTCCTTAACTAGTATTCTACGCTTTCTCTTAGCTTTAGTAGAACGGCAACCGCGTGTTGTAAACAATAAGTATATTAAGTCGAGACATGCTGTATTTTATATTTAAATACTGCAACGTTTTAAGTGCTAATTACATTCCACATGATCTTAAAGAGTATCAAGCGTTACTAATTAGTTACTAATGACATTTCTACACAACAGCACACAAACTGAACTCACTATATAATTATTCAAAAACTCAATAACAAAGTATACTATCGTCAGTGATAGTGTCGGGATTTTTAAATCTCTTTTGTTTATACGCAATACAAAAAATGTTGCCAACAATGGCCAAGTCAAATACCTGTATGCATGTTGATCATTCTTTGGGTTAGGAGTGAAGAATCACGCTAGGCTTAATATTACCAGGAAACTTATAGGATAATTATAATAACCACACAAGTCATGTAATACGGCAAAGTCCCACGGATGAATTGTCGGTACGATTATTATACGAGGTTCCTTTGCTATGGTCTTCATAATATACATACACGGAAGCTACAATCTTGGACAAAACCCTTGAGACTATATTTCAGCTAATATTACAAAGTTATTGAACATTGCACAAAACAACGTTTGTCTCCCCCTCCCCCCTCCCCCCCAGTTCAATGTTGTAAACAACACCGAAACAGCTTTTGGTAATATACCATGACACAAGCTCAACATTGAGTTGGGGGTGCGGAGCAACGTGATTCAACATGGAGTTTATCATAAAAAGATGCGAATTTTTTATAAAGGGGAAATAGTCTCAACCAGTTATGTCCAAGATTGTCTGAATGTGGTAATTTTACATGCATGCCAATTTTTTGAACCAATTAACTAGCTATTGCTGTAGAACATAGCTACAAAGTGTAAAAAGAAATGGAATCATGGACATACTAAACGTTGTCTACACAGCAATTTCCATAGGCACTCGTCACAGGTTATTATAACATGAGGACCCCCCACGAGGAACAAAGGGTCGCTGTACAATGTTCAAATAAGCCATAATAAAGAAATGCGAATATTGCCATGACTTTTGAAGCATAAACCTTGTATAAAAATATATAAGAACATTTCAAACGATTCACGAAAAGATTAGATGTGGTATTAACGGTTAACGGGGATAACAGCAAGATTTTGATCTAATACAAAATACTTATATCTACCAACACTTGAGCGTGACATTTACATAATTGTATTAAATCGCAATGCATGTGTCTCGACATTTATGTCCTAGTACCATGATATTAATCGCTTCTGGCAAAAGACAACTATATATATATTTTAGATGTAACAACAAGCAAAATTCATGGTTTCATGCGTTTATTTTAGGATGTGACAAGTTCAAATAGGCATTAGCTATGTTGCTTGCTTTTCATGCAAACAAATATATATTGCACGAAAAACAAGTATTAATGCATATATCCATCTTTCAGTATACTGGTGTGGAAGAAAATTTAAAAAGATTGAGTTATCACGCACAATTAAATTCAGTGTATTTCAGACTGTCTAAATGTGGTAATTTTACATGCATGCCAATTGTTTGAGAGTTATGGTTAGAAAAGCCGATATGTTGGTGTTGAGATGGAGGGAAAATGTGATACCCTCGAAATTTTTATCCATATTACCATTCCAGGCGATGCAAAATTGATATTTATACTGTAAGTAAAGGAAAATTAATTAAGGAGGACATTATGAAATTAGGAAATTAGGAAAGGGAACTATTTATTGGACTTGCGGCAAACTTGATTTCTACCTTATTCCATATCATCATTGAAAGATTTGTATATGAATGTAAAAATATATCCAACACTAAACTTAACGAAATTGGTCAAAAGATGTTCCAAAAGAGTCCCTCTTTGGAATCTTTATGTGGGTGATTCCGAAATTCATTCGGCATTCACCCAGGAATATTGAAACTGCTGCGATTAAACTTCTACACAAGATATGTGTTGAATTACTGCATGGCAGGGTCTTAGCTAGAATTTTAGATCTTGGGCGTGTTTCTAAATGACCTGGGTGTGCGTATTTCTAGTTATGCTCGCCAACAACAGACAATGCCTGTGGTTGTTGTAGGCTTTGCGACCAAATACAAGGCTACGCTCACATTGCGTACTGACATTAAAATATTAAGTTTTTTCAGCAACTCTTGGGGGTATTTAAAACCATTTTATATAATACCATATGGTTCCCATTTCATCAATTACAGTAGATTTTAGAAACTTTCTTACAACGAAAATGGGAAGAAATTCTGTCTGTTGTAAGCAGTAACACCTTATTTTATGAACCTACACGGCCTTATTTAATTAATGAAGCCGCGTTCATTTTATCTAGCCGTGTTTTTCTATTTTTGGCCGCGATAACACGGCCAACACGGCCCTCTAGCTAAGACCC
>CACRXK020008113.1:0-21420 GCA_902702795.2 Paramuricea clavata
TACATCGCCCCATACCCAGAATAAACACGGCTTCAGCTTGTTAGAACATACGAAAAACGGTCTTCCATAACTTGCTTTCATCAAATCTCTAACGACCCGCATTTTTGCAAGTTTACTATGTCCACCACATCGAGGATGAAACTGTTTCGTAGCTCTCCATGCAGTTATGGCTTTTTCATACGAATAACCCTCATCTTCGCAACAAAAGAAATTGCAGCTAGGATTCTGATTGCAAAACCAAAATGAACCATTTTGAGTTGTCGAATGAGCAGCGGGTTCACCGTGTAAGCACCTAATCTCTTCACAAAAGCTATGAACACATAAACAAAAATCGCTCGTCTCCTCTATTTATATTCTCCATCCAACACGGCTAACCAATCAGAGACGAGTATGATCATGACGTAGTTTAAGGGTGTACGTACACCATGTACATACATAGATATGTACGGGGTGTACGTACACCGTGTACGTACACCGTGTACGTACACCCTGTACGTGTACGTACACCTCTAGTATAAATACACTTCCCCATAATCATCAACCACACATCGAAATGGAATGCATAGGAGTTTTACCAGTACCTGAAGATGTTATACCACCAGCAAATATACCTCTATTCGGAATCCTGGTGGAAAATACTACAGAACCGGGACAGTGCTATTTCTGTTTTGAACAGATTGATGGAAACGAACTACTTGCGATGACGATGCAATGCTGTCAACAAAAAGCTCATTGTCGATGCCTCCAGATGTGGGCGGTACATTACAACGGAACAGATATCGAAACCGTACAGTGCGGGTACTGCAGAGCACCATTCCCGGACAAGGAACTCTGTTATCTGTGCTTACAGAACAAAAGCAACGGACAAGAACTGAACAAAACCCGATGCTGTCAAACAACGATCCATAAGAACTGTACGGAAATACTAAAGGAAATACTGGCCAAGCTGACATTCGAATTTTCGCTAGAATGTGGTGAATTAACCTTCTGTGGATGCATCTGGCACAAACTCTAAAAACATAATTATCAAAATCTCTACTGTAAACTACTGTAAAACCTAATAAATTGTTTTCAAATATTCATCGTTGTACGCCATTCTGAACATTTCCTTATTTTCGGGTTTCCATGATGTCATTGCTTCCGCCGCTCCTGCATACTAATTACTTCCGGCGCTCTATTCGCTCCTGCATACTAATTACTTCTGCCGCTATACGGGACTTCCGCCGCTATACGGGGGGGGGGTAATACTACTGGTATGTAAAGAACAGTGTGGAACCACTTTTACAACAAGTTGCAAAGACAGGTGTGATTGAAACGGAAAGATGCGAAACAAAAGAAAATTTTGAGAAGAAAGCAGTAGAGGAGCTAGAGAAAGCTTGGATTGACAAGAAAATGTATGGACAATACAACAGAGATTTAGGTAAAGAAGTGGATAGGGAGAAGACATGGTGGTGGCTGAAGAAAGGAGACTTGAAACCTGAGACTGAAGCACTTCTTTGTGCTGCACAAGAACAAGCTCTAAGGACAAATTATGTAAAGTTTCACATAGATAGAACTGTTGAGTCTCCACTCTGTAGACTTTGTGGGGAAAAGGGAGAGCATATAACACACTTGATAAGTGAATGCAAGAAGCTAGCACAAAAAGAATACAAACGAAGACATGACAATGTGGCTCGCATTGTACACTGGAAGCTATGTGGATTGTACCAACTAGAGAAAGCTGAAAAATGGTATGAACACCAACCAAACGGAGTAATTGAATCAGATAATGTAAAGATTCTCTGGGATTTTAACATACAGTGCGATCATGTGATTGAATGTCGAAGACCTGATATTGTAGTGGTTTTAAAGAAGGAAAAGGATGCAAGATCATCGACATCGCAGTTCCAGGGGACTGTAGAATTGGTATAAAAGAAACAGAGGAGGTAGAAAAGTATGAGGAGTTGAAAAGGGAAATTCGGAAAATATGGGCAATGAAAAAAGTAGAAGTCATTCCAATAGTAGTAGGTGCCTTAGGAGCAGTTAGTAATAAACTGGATAAGTGGATTGAGAAATTGGGAATACATATAAGAACAGAACTTCTACAAAAAACAGCATTGTCAGGGACGGCAAGAATACTGAGAAGAAGCTTGGAAAGCTAAAATCTTTGGGACCTGAGGCTACTGGTTGTAGCCAGCTCCCAAGGAAAAAAAACAGCCAGCATAAGAACAAAGCTGTGAAAAAACATGTAATAATAATAATGAAAACTTTATTGAATTTTTTATGCACTTACAATTGAAAATCTCACTGTTAAAGGTAATTTACAATTGGCCACCTGATACACTATACATTACTACATTTACATAACACATGGTCATAATTATATGATACAAAAAGTAACAGACTAACTAGAAGTTCATTAAATCTGGATTCGACCATTCCTTGTTTCTACAACAGAAAACGTAATATGTCGTTTTTATTGCAATGTTAATGATTTTCCTAATGGTATATTTAACACAGGCCTTATCTGAGTTCAAATGTTCCAACATTTGTATAAAATCTGACGATTCTTTTTCAAAAACACCGAGTGCACTGATTGAGAGGTTAATGAACTTTACTGGCCGGAATTTTTTCTTTTGTTCTACGATCATCTCTTTATATTTTGAGTATTTGCGCTGTATATTATTCCTTAGGTTAGTCTCATATCCAACGGTTAGTTCGAGTACATATAGACAATTGTCTTTGGTCAAAATTAGTAGATCAGGACAAAAGTCATTGCCAGTAAGAACAGAGGGATTAGGGAATGACCGTAAGTCAGCATAAATGGTCTGAATATGTTCTGATGGGAGGTTATTAGCAATAAAATTTAGGATTGAGTCGTGTCTCCAAGTAAATCGATCAAGATAGGAACTACAGCCAGCAACAATGTGTAACAGAGATTCAGGTTTAAGGCAAAACGAGCACTCAGAGGATGAAGAGAGTCCCCATTTTTGAAGGTTTTTACGGGTTGGTAGCGAATTGTTTATGTAGCGAATAGTGAAGTTGAAAATGTTTTTTGGTAGTTTGGATTGACAGGTTGGCCAAATCGAATTTACTTGAGGTAGTGAAAATTTTGAGATGCTGGAGGATTTTCCAATTTATCTACATGAATTTCACAGAATGACTTGATTACTTCTTTTGTCGACGTATACTGATAATTTTGGGTGTAGTATGATTACAGGTTGACTTCCAGAGGTGGGTTATTGATTCATTAGGAGATGACTTCAAAGCACTACGGATAGTTGTTTGACATTGTATGAATTTAGTTGATGGGGGGATAATGTTCAGACCAAATGTGTTACTGGTTAGGTAAATGTTACTAAGTGATCCAGAAATAGGTACCTCAAGCCATTTACAAATGTATTGTTTGCAAACTGAATCCAGGTTTTCGGAAATCCACGTTTTTTGAATTGATGCTATAGTGAAATGCCATGAGAGTTTTGAAAGAACGTAGCAACTGTAGAGGAAAATCTTGTTTTTCGGATGTAATGGCTTCAGATGTATTTCTTTCATTAGGTCTGTAATAATAATAATAATAATAATAACGAATTTATTAAGGCATATCTACATAGTAGCTCTACATCCTTAATTCCTAAGCTAATATATAAAATATACAAATGTATATGCAGAATAAGTTTATAAATGTACAATATAGATGTACGGAGAGCTGATGTGCTACTTTACATAGCTGGTTTTATTGCAAGCAGATTGTATAAAACCTTGAAGTGTTCATAGTGTGCTGCAGCACTGTTTCTATCTTCAGATGAAATTAGCCATTAAACACAATCAATCTCACTGATATCATGCAAGCAACATGGTAAATTGTTTGTTCCTTCATCGTGTAGTCAAAGTTAATACCACCTCATGATACATTTCCCAGAAGAGAATTACTTAACTGGACAACACTAGACAATTAGGAAACAAAGTGAATAATACATAATGTTCTTATGGCTACACAAGAAGACACCTTTGCAAGTCTATGTGAACACTCCAGATAATGTCATGTTCTAGAATAAAAAACTTATTGCTGAAAGTTATTTAAAACTGTTTTTCCATCAGTTTGGTAAAGAGTGATTAAAAAAAATAAGACATCAACTCACAAAATGAGTGTTGTTTCTTAATGAATAGTTATTAAGTTATTGGAGCTGTTTGACATGTTCTCAAATTTCCTGGGCTACACTGGATAGCACAACAATGCTGAGTGCTAGGCGGCAGTTAAGTAACCTGGTTCCCCAAGTGCTTTTGATTAGGATAGGATTAACGGTTTATGATATGGGATAGGTAATACGGTATTAGGATATGGTTTCCTTGATGTAGGAAATAACATCTAATAACCAGAAAACATGGCTACAGCTAAGATTTGTGTTATAATTTGTAGAAATGTAAAAATGCAATTGTATATTGTATCTGTTTTGTAGTACTAAGTATTTCCTCGTTACATGCAAGTGTTGTCTAAACGAATCGTGAACATGACTGCAGACAATTAAATTTATTTATTAGATTACCACAAAACAAACAGTGAATGCCCTCTAGTGTTGCATAAAAATGGTAGAAATTAAACATTAATGTATACAAGTTTGGGCAACAGTATAATTTGCATTTAATAGAGGAAACATATGGTACTACACCAAGTTAAATTAAGAGAAAGAAAAATAAAATTGAGATCAAACCTTCTTGTTGGTTTATATTTACAACAACATTAATGTATACAAGTTTGGGCAACGGTATAATTTGCATTTAATAGAGGAAACATATAGTACTACACCAAGTTAAATTAAGAGAAAGAAAAATAAAATTGAGATCAAACCTTCTTGTTGGCCTTCCGCCCTTGGCAGTTGCAGCCCCACTGTAAAGTTTTATTGTACTAAAGTGAGAACAACTCAAGCAAAACGTCCAAAATAAGAAACAGAAATATTATAAAGCCGCTAAAATAAAAGTATATTTATCTTTTGCTTGCCACAAATTCCATACTTATCCCTTGCGAAAATAACTATATTATATTGCTATTTTAAAACTATTTTATTACTATCACCCCTATTTTTCTGCTATTTTATTCGGAAGCAACCCTATTTTAATTCTATCATAATATTTCACCAAAAGAAAGAGCCATATTTTATTAATGTTTTATTTTATTTTATTCCTATTTTTATAGATAATAGAAATAAAATCGCATATTTTAATACTATTTTCCAGGGCTTCTGGGGAAAAATAGGTTTAAAATAGCCTATTTAAATTCTATTTTACTTCACTAAAAAGCAGTTAGAAATTAAAATAGATATAAAATATACTATTTTTAAACTCATAAAATAAAATAGGCTGTTTAAATCCTATTTTACATTGCAAGTTAAATGCACAAATTTCAAACAGGAATAAAATATACTATTTTAATCCTATCTTTCCTTCATAGTTAGTAAAATAACAATAAAATAGACCATTTTAAACATATTTTGCACTTGCAGAAAATTACATAAATTAAAATAGATATAAAATATAGTATTTTAAAGCTATTTATTTTTTCAGAATACGTAATACAGAATAAAATAGACTATTTTAAACCTATTTTACATTTTTAAAAATGCCACATTTTTCAAATAGGGATAAAATATACTATTTTAAACCTATTTACTTTCCCTAAATTGCAAAATAGAATAAAATACACTATTTTAATCCTATTTTACATTTACAGGAATTCAGGATTACAATTTGCAGATATGTATAAAATAGTCTATTTAAATTAAAACATATTGAATTTTCCTATTTAGCAAAATGAAATAAAATAGAAACGTATTTTACATTTACACAGATAAGGGACCAATCATTAATAATGGAAGGGGGTGAGGGGCGGAGGGTGAGAAAAGGAGGAGGCTTCAACTATTGCGTACAGCGTCATCCCCACTGGTCATCCCATGCAGTGCTTCCACTTGCAAGGAAATTTCTTTGCAAAAAGAAATAAAATCTACTAGGAAACGGCAAGGAATTTTGTTTTCAGCAAGCAAATAAGGATATTACGTTATTTCTAATAAATCCTAAGATTATAGCAATTCCCAAGCAAATTCGCGTCAGGAAATGTCGAAAATCCAAACTACTCCTGGGGAATGGAAAATCTGAAGAATTTCTGAGGCATGACCTCAAGCCTCCTGTTGTAGTTTATTATAATTAATTTATAATTTATAATTGCAACGTTCATGGTGTTTCTCGCTCGAGAAATACACCGTCATTCAAGATGAATTATTGTAATATCAGTTTTAAACTAGGTAAAATTCATCTTCATCAAAGGAATTTTTGTCAAAAATAAGGAAATTTTGAGCAGTTGGGAAGAAAATTATTTTTTTGAAAGTGGAAGTGGAAGCACTGAATTTACACCCTGCCATATTTTTTATAATCAGTTCGTGATTTCGAAGTTACAATATTTCGCTCGATATTTCGAGCCGATGAAGCTTTATTAACCGTGAATAATCGAAGGTACAACATCAGGGATGATTGAGTAATGTCCAGGTAAGAATTTTGTTATGTTTTATGAATAATAGAGCAATTTTGAAAGGAAATATTTGCTTTTTTCATTCGTGAATTTTGAGAATGCACGTGTTTGATGACCTCTGATGTTTCGGCTTAAAATTTGAATTTGCCGCGACAATTTCGAAGTAATATTTCGCTCGATATTACGAGCCGATGAAGCCTTAATAAGCGAAGATGAAACATCAGGGATGACTGAGTAATATCCAGCTAAGAATCTTGTTATGTTTGTGTATAATAGAGCAATTTTGAAGGGAAATATTTTCTACTTCAATCTTCATTCGTGTATTTTGAGAATGCACGTGCAGCTGCTTGATGTTTCGGCTTAAAATTTGAATTTGCCGCGACAATATTTAAAACGATGATATAAAACAATAGTTTAATTCAAAGCTTAATACATTTGACTCAGTCTTTATATTAAATTATGTTTATTATAACTAATGCCAAATAGTTGTGTAATATATGACAGATTCCAGTGGCAGTGTTTCTTGTATCAAAATTAAATAATATATTATAGCTTGGCATCTACTCAAGTTTCAATCCTCAATTCTTTATATGCTTATAAATACCTAGGCATATCCCAGCTAAATGTGCATGTCTCAGTTACAATAGTCATAGAATAAAAGTTATTCTGAATAAGGAGTTCATTATATATATAATATATATAATACAGTAATTAACACACAATTTATAAAAACTGTATGTTTTGAATCAAATATGATTCACCTTCACCAGTGTTTTACAAGATATGTCGTTATATTTGCAAGACATGTCATATTATATTCTACTTATATCTATCTAGTATATTTGCTGAAATTATCAGCCGGAAAAGGATGTCTCATGTTCTTTACCATTATAGCACTTATATACCCTACTTTAATTTTTTTTCACCCTCAGTCTAACACCAGGTGTTGGTTGCATCAAAGCTGGATTCTTTCAGTGCTGTTTGATTTTACCATGTCTAACATCAGAGGGTAATAGTACAATGCACTAGGATATCAATGGAATGGGTATAGAGGGTTAATTTCAATTCCCTTTGTATGCCATGCTTGAATTTTTTAATGCCGGGTGGGTCGGTTAATAGGTAAAAATGTCAATTTGATCAATTTGTTGTGTGGCAACTTGATTATGGAAGTGCTCTAACTGGAAACAGTCAAAGTCCTTTGTTTGCTTGTTCAAAGTTTATAATATATGAATACATTTATCTATACCACCTGCATGATCTGCTTAATAATATATGTAACAACCTTTGGGCTACATTTTATATATATCTTTAGAGACACCCCGGCAAGTCACGACAAGGGTGAACTAATTTTTTTTTTTAATAAAATTACCCATTTCACTGCGAAGTGCCCAATTTTCAGCAGTTTGTTAATATTTAAATGTTTTTGTATCTTGCCTAATGTTGGACAATTTTATTTGCCAAGGAAAGTGTCCAGCTAGACTCATGATGTTTCATGCCCATGATGTTTCATGTTGACATATTTAGATGTAATTTTCCTTAACACTCCCTACTTTAAGTTCTGCACACAATATTTAACTGTGAGGTCTCAAAAGCTAGACAATTTTGCTTATCGACTATGGTCTGCTTGCCCATTTTCACCTTTTAATACTGACAATTAAGCTCGCATGTATTGGCAATAACTGCTTGATCTGCAAGATGCTTGGTGGCATGGGTCTAACTGCTAGTAGACTACTAGACTGCTCATCCTGCAATTGATTTGAAACCCAATCGTGTAATAGATTCCTTACAGTTACTCAAACGTTGGTAACTCTGACTGTGGTAAACAATGCCATTGATTTGACACTGCTTAAACTGCCACATTCACCCCTGCCGCCCTTAAACTGCCACAACCTAGCATTGACAGCTAATAAGAATACAAACTGTTTTATGTGTATTATTTTATACAATTTTAAACAATAATATACCTGTCAACCATGGTACTGCATTGCTAGTTTTCAGCTAATTTGATATTATTTCATTACTATTTTTTAACTGGTTTTAATTATCATACATACTTACTTTATAAAGTAACTATGTTGCAGTGCTACTATTTTTATATAGCTATTTTATTGTTATTTTATAACTATTTTATTGCTACATTCTGACTATTTTATTGCTATTTTATGACTATTTTACTATTCTTTTATTGCTATTTTATAACTATTTTATTACTACTTTCTGACTATTTTATTACTATTTTATAAGAATTTTTAACTATTTTTTTACTATTTTGTTCGCTATTTTATCACTATTTTAAATTCTACTATTTTAAATTCTACTATTTTATTACTATTTTATCAGTATTTTATTCATATTTTTAAACTATTTTATTACTATTTTTGCAGTAATTTTATTACTATTTTTAGTTAATATACTGCAGTTGATCCACTATTTTATATGTATTTTCGACTATTAACCTATTTTATGTATATTTAAAATCTATTTTATTACCAATGTTTCACTTTACTTTATTATTTTATTTCTATTTTGCACTCTATTTTAAATATATTTTATCCTATTTTAAACCTATTTTAATCTGTGCTTCACCGATTCAGAAAAATAAAATCTATTTAAAATAGGCTATTTTTTGTTTCAAAAAAACCTATTTATAATAGCTATAAAATACAATTAAAACAGAGTTCTAATAGGTTTAATATAGGATTTGTATATGTGATAGCAATATGATAGGGTTAAAAATAAAATTGCTTTTCTATAGGAATAAAATAGAAAGTAAAATAGGGATAAAATAGGGTTAAAATAGTGTTGATTTTCGTAAGGGATCCCACCCGATTTACATAATAGACACCAAATCGACAAGCACTGTTCTGATCTTTACTATACTTGTTCAGTTCACTAACAAATCCTTTGTCAATGCTTTAATTAAATCTTCCATGTTAAATCACCAAAATAAACATAACTTTCATCAACCGATTTACAATTTACAAAATACAAATCGAGTCTGGACCTTTTCAATGCACCATTTTGTGGAGACAAAGTTTTGACTGAAGCGAGATAGGAGCACACATTCTATCTCTATTATTTCTATGATCTATTTTCGCTTGAACTATGATTTGCTTATTGTTTGTCAGCAGACAGATAATCCTGCCATCTAATGTCCAAGTAGATTTAATCAAGGGATGTTTTTGAGCCCCCATATAAAGATATCATTTTATGGTCAAGCTTTCCGAAAAACTGTCCCCGGAGGCTTTAAGTTTATACTTACAACAAAACACTTCTGTTCTTTCATTATATCTTGCAAACTTGACTATTATTGGTCTTGGTCGTGAACTAACTTGTCGATTTCTCCTTCATCGATGAGATATACCTACAATCATGGACAAAAGTGTTAATAAAATCGATCGTCATTTTAGGAAAATGCAATCGAACAATTTTATACAGCCCCCACCCAATGTTGCCATGATTTTCCTCTCGTTTTAATTGTACTACATCAACATTGTGTTGGGGGGAGGGGGGGGGGGGATGTTTTAGACAAAATACAGGAATTAAACCACAATTTAAACTCTCACATAGACAAATTAAAATTTTATTAACAAGTTATGTCCACAATTGTCTGAGCATGAACCTTAAACTAGCTGTTTTTGGCCTATATTTGCTACTCATTGGCTGAATATCTCTACCGAGCATTAGATTGTTTTAGGTCAAACGGTGTTTCATAGATTTAAAATGGGTTGCTCTCTGGTATATTCCCGTAGGGTTAAATAAACATGTGATACGTGATATTGATTGTCGCAATCACTTCGAGCGAGTAGCAATTGTAGTGTAATGTAAATAATGCACATGAAAACTTGTGGGATTGACGTACAGGGTGCACAGGAATCGTACATTTTTTGTGTTTTGAACCATATTTAATAGTAACTTTATATTAGCGACGACTTTAATTAAGCGTAATTTACCGATAAAACTAACATAGAAGTCCAAAACCGCTGATAATTTGCACTAGTATAGGTTATATCAATATTTTGTTGTAATTCCGTTGCCTTTTTGTACTGCGTTGTATACTAAACTTGTAAGGTGAGTATAAATATTACTGTTAGTGCGTTTAAAAATATGTGGGAGAACGATCTATTGCCTAGTATAAGGAAACAAATTCGAGCAGAAATGTCTTTGTTACATGACAATATAAAGAGCTTGAACACTCGTCTGGACAAAATTGAATTCATCGCTGATAAATACGACAAAATACTTGAGTCAATGCGCAAGTGACAAATAAGAAGATTTCGACGATTGAGAAAAACTTAAGATTATGATGAAACGATATCAAGCTTCAACCTACGTATGGCTGACACCGAGCTTGCAATTGACGAAATCCAACAGTATCAGCGCAGGGAATGTCTGGAAGTCATAGGAATACCAGTACTACCTTCAGAACGACCCAAGCAACTGATGATGGAATTAGCGACAGAGATTGGCGTGGATTTAAAGGAAAATGAAGTATCAACAGCTCACAGACTTCCTGATACGAAGAAAATTAAGAACCGTATCATTGTGAAATTTATTTCTCGGGATAAAAGAGAGGAGTTCTATCGGAATCGATCTAAACTCAGATGAAAGACCTCCAATAATTTGCCATCAATTGAAGGGGAAGCTGATAACAACTCATCTCCACAAATGAGATCAAGTAAAATTTTCATCAATGAATCATTGACAGCAACTCGCAAGAGACTGTTTGCCAAAATTCATGCATTTAAGAGGGAAAATAACTTCAAGTACTTATGGACTGCAAATGGTAAAATCTACTTGAGAGAATTTGACTCATCGACAACGTACAGTTTTACTCACGAAGCTGAATTTCAAGACCATACTAACTCTCATTGTTAAAGTCAGGTACCTGATTATATAATAAGTAATTAATGATATATTAAGTGATCCATTATGGAGGATTTAAACTCGAATGACTTATCATGTTTACCATTCTATAATTTAAATGATAAGGAACTAAGGGCTTTAAATGGCTCATGGTTCCATGATATAGATTTTAGCAAAGAATTATATAATTTAATACCCAATCCTGATAAATTTGATGATGCAGATCCTGATCTTGCACTTACTACACCAGTATCTGATTACTACACCATACCACAAATAAACAAATTTATAGATACAAATAAACAAAATGACTTATTTCTTTATCACTGCAATATAAGGAGTCTTCCAAAGAACTTGTCACTCTTGAATGATGTATTATATTCTCTTAATAAAAACCCAGATATACTAGCTGTAACTGAAACAAGATTAAATAATGAAACTGTATCTAATATTGATTTATGTAATTATAATTTTATTCATGATGATTCTGTAACATCAGCTGGTGGCGGGCTGGTATATACATATCTACTGACCTAAATTTTATTGCACGGTCCGATATAAAATTTCAAATGCAACTAGTTGAGTTGACGATGTTGTGTTTCCATTTGAATATTACACATAAGCAGAATGTTGGAACTTTAAGTTCCAACATTCTGCTTATGTAATATTCAAACGGAAACACAGAGAAAACAGGTTTATTTAAGGGATTATAGGAAATTTGATAAAACTAAATATTTAGCTGATATTAATAAGCAATTATTGGATGAGGCTGAGCATGATATCAAGAATTATTCAGACCGAGGTCAATGTTATCTGCCGAAGCGAAGCTGAGGCGGATAACATAGACCGAGGTCTGAATAATTCTTGATATTGTGCGAAAGTCGAATCCAATAATTGTTTTATTATACATTTAAAGACATGAGAAATGTATAAAACGATTCCTGTTCATGAGGTAGGAAAAGTACAATTTCAATATCAAACACCTTGCACAAAGTCAAAGGTCAGCTAAATATTCTATTTCTACTTCTATTTACCCCTTTGTGGCTTTTTTCGTGCTTTCACTATCCTTATCTGCCAATAATTTGGGGAGTTCACTTTCATTCAGCGAAGCAAATCTGCTGTCGGCCATTGTTTGTTTGTTTTTTTCGCGCGCTTATAGGTTCAAGCTTTTGACCGCGCAAGGGTTTGGGCACGAGAGAGTCCAATAATTTTTTTTTTGGATGCAAGTTCGATCCAAAAAAACAATTATTGGACGCTGATGACGTCATTGGCGGAAAATACGTAATAAATGCCGAATACTGAAAATTAGCCGGTGCTTTCTGACCAATTAGAAACGAGAATACGTATTAAATGTATAATAATCACATTAACTGGAACAATATTTTTAATGAAAGTAAAGATCTACATGAAAAGACAACCAAAACAATAAATGCAATAAATGCAGTTATAGATAGGTATGCTCCAATTATACCTGCATCTAAAACCAAAATTAAACAGTTACATAAACCTTGGATCACAACAGGTATATTAAAATCGATCAAAATAAAGCAAAATGTATCACACTCACTTTCTGTCAAAAAATGCAGATTTAATAAGAAAATACAAAAAATATTCGAATATGCTAAATCAACTAAAATCTAAAAGTAAGAAGGACTACTTCACTAAACGTTTTCACTCAAATG
Source organism: Paramuricea clavata (assembly GCA_902702795.2). Classification (NCBI taxonomy): domain Eukaryota; kingdom Metazoa; phylum Cnidaria; class Anthozoa; order Malacalcyonacea; family Plexauridae; genus Paramuricea; species Paramuricea clavata. Next base: position 13,045 of record CACRXK020008113.1, read on the forward strand.
CAAGTAATCTTAAGCACACCTGGAAGTTAATAGGAACGTTGATAAAGCATAAAACTAAAGATCAAGTATGCCCTTCACGACTTATAAACAATGGCAAAACATTCACTAGCGAAAATGATACTGCAGAGCAATTTAATGATTATTTTATCAACATCGGTCCGAAACTAGCAAATTCAACTGGGCAAAGCAATGATGATCCGACAAAATATATAAATAAAGTTCCTTCATATCCCAGTATCAGAAGATGTTTCTTACTTGTTTTCAAAACTTAATGATAATAAAGCGTCAATAGATATTCCAAACAAATTAATCAGAATGGCATCTTTACCTCTTTCTGTACCTTTTACACAGATTTACAATGAATCAATTGCAACAGGAATTGTTCCCGATTCTTTTAAAGTTTCTAGAATAACACCCATCTTTAAAAGTGTCACAGAAACTGACCCTGGCAATTACAGGCCTATTGCAATACTATCACCATTTAGTAAAATCCTGGAGAGAATTATATATACGACCAGCTTATGTCATTTTTGAACAAACATGACATATTATTTAAATATCAATTTGGATTTAGGAAAAATCATTCAACTGAACAAGCAATTCTTGAGCTAAGTGACAAACTAAAAACTGCAATTGATGACGGATTTACTACATGTGGTGTATTTCTTGACTTTTCTAAAGCTTTTGATACCGTAAATCATGATATTTTATTGAAGAAACTTTACAAAATTAATATGGTATTAAGAGGAATTACTCTTGATTGGTTTACTTGCTATTTGAAAACTCGAACCCAGTATGTAAAAATAGGGAAAGCTGAGTCAATGTCTCAGACTATTGTATGTGGTGTACCACAGGGTTCAACACTTGGATCCTTACTATTCCTTTTGTATATAAATGACATGCCAAATTCGTCATCAAAATTGTCATTCAGAATATTTGCTGATGATACAAATCTATTTTTCAATCAGGGAACATCGATGAACTAGAAAATGTTATGAATAATGAACTCCAAGGTGTTATGACATACTGTAAGATAAATAAATTATCAATTAACACAAAAAAAAATAATTATATGATAATAAACTCTCCACAACGAAAATGTAGAAAAATTTGTATTTTAAATCTTGAGCAAAATCATTGTGTTAAATTAAATACTTGGGTGTATTTTAATGACCATTTAAACTGGAAAAATCAAATAAAACATAGTAATAGCAAAATTTCAAAGAATTTAGGAATTTTGTACAAATTGTGGGGTTACATGAACTTAAAAATATTAAAGCATCTGTATTATACATTGGTCTATCCATATTTTAATTATGCTGCTACAAGCTGGGGAAATACTTACAAAAGCAAATTAACAAAAATTTCTACCAAGCAAAATAGATGCATTCGATGCATTTTTTGTGTAGATAGCAGGGAAAATATAAATCTTTACTATAATATCCTCGGAGTCCTTAAGCTAGAAAATATTATCAAACTAAAAACTGCAATTGTTGATTGATCATGATTCCAACATTCCGGTGGCATTCTCTGACTTTCTCAATCCTGTTCACTTACTACATAATTACAACACAAGACTTGCATCTAAACTAAATTTCTGTAGACCTCAAGTAAGAACTAATTATGGCAAGTTTACTTTCAAATATACTGCATCAGTTTTGATATCTATGAACATCTGTGGTGATTTCAACTTAGCACAAATCTAACTTGTATTTCTATTTGCATATTCCTAGCATGGTCTATGGATCTGCGTATATCATCATTCCTTCAAATCTTTTTTGTGTGTGTGTTTTTTTTAATATTCTTAGCTCAAATACACTAAAAAATCTCACATAGACAGTAGTCAACTCGAAAGCTTCTTGCTACTTTGACTACTGGGCATAATTTAACTAAGTTATCATTTATTCTATTATAATAAGTAATTTTAACTATTTTTTGTAACATTTGTACGTTCTTGAATTCTTTTTTTTTGTATATATTGCAAATCATTAAAAATCTGAAATCTGTAAGATTTAAATTATTTAGCAAAATAAACATTTTCAACCTAGTAACAGATTATTAGCTTGAATAGCGTAACGTAAATGACTGTGTAGTAAAATATCAGCAGCAACGCTTGAATGTAATTTGCTTATGCCTCAGTAATTAACAATGCAACGCCACAGAATAGGAAGTTATACCAGAAGCGTAACTCGAGCAAATATTTGTCCGCGTTTTTACAAGCGATTCGTCATCAATCACGCCATCCTGGCTACAATCGTGGACAAAACCTGTTAATAAAACTCGCAGTTATGTACATTTTTGTTCAATATTTGTTAATACATGCGCATCACGCCACATGGGCCCCCTCTCCCCCCGGAACAATGTTGCAGTAATGGGTCTATAGTGTGGGGATGGCGAATCCAACATTGAATGGGGGAAAGGGGGGCAGAATGTGGAATACAATTTGGTTAATGCAATTTCATTATGATACTAATTAGTTTTATTAACAGTTTTGTCCACGATTGTCTGTGAAGTGTTCCACAAGAAAGCGCACGTCCATTCGGCCAGCAATGTTCCTCAACATACATGTGTATTGATGAAAACACTAAAAATAATTGTTTACATTATTGGAACATGAAATTGGATCTAGTTTCTATTGATGTTGCAAAATAAATAGCTTAATACTTTCAAGAAATTAACATTATATAATTAGGTTGTTTGTCTCAGATTTATATTACTATTAATACCCTAAAAATAGATTTGTAAGAATGACGTCGCATGCATATTATTAGACCACGGTTAACCATTCTCTAAAATTGCATTAGAAACACTGAAATAATACTTTTATATACTTTGCTTTATCCAAGCTGGTATATATGCTTTATTATCTGCAGGTAACGTCAAATTAAGTGTTATATCTTGCCTGGATTTGGCTAAAATACGACGGATAATGACGGTTAACCACTAGAATTAAACACAGATCATACTTTGTTTACTTTATGCAATTTTCGTTTAAACATCATGAACAGCTAGAAAATATGCGTTTTCAAGTGTTTTAGATTATGGGTTTGCTTTCTTTGATTGACAAAATACTCTAAAGCTATGGGAACATGAAGGTTGGAAAATAAAACTATGTATATTAAGGGAAAATTCTAACACACTATTCTGGTTGACCGTGGTTAACCGTGAGTTTAATATGACAAAATTAATTAAGTCGATGTCGGGCAAATATTTCAATGCTCTCATGCCAGCGCTCCGACAGCAGTTTGATTCGTGTAAAATACGTTAAAACTACCATGCTGTAAGTTTATTCACATGCGAATTATATATAGCTTCATGAAATAAGAAATAACCGATTATTTGGAACAGAACTTTCTGCAGCTTACACGCATATTAATTAATTAACTCTATATTTCACAAGCAGTATGCATTAATAAAATTTATTATATAAAGTCAATATCGAATTCTCTTCCCTTTTCTATTTACAACAAGTTCAATGCGATTACTCATGCTTTCAATGATTTTGTCAATTACAATGTTATCAAAATTGAGTATCGTAGATTGTACTCGTGCGGAAAATTCTTGAAAATTTTCTTTCTTTATATTTTGTACAATTGCATTATTGTTCAGTTGATTTTTAACGAGGTGAAATAGATTTTCGATCGGGTTTAGATCTGGACTACGTGCCGGTATTGATAGTAATTTTGCTCGTATGGATTTCATTGCCGTTTTCGCCGCTGCACTATTTTGACTAGGATCTCCATCCTGCAGCCAGAGACGAGAGCGACCTTTTCGTGCCTTTTTGAACATTTGGGGAAATTCTCTGAGCACCAGATCTTTAAAATACGGCCCGTCTAACTTATTATACTGATCGCATAGCACAACGCCTGCCCCATGGCTTATTGCAACCATCATTTTGACAAGCTTCCCCCCAGATCCTTCGTGACTGCCCTTGGCCGTGCATCCTCTATCCATGCCTTCATTAGGTTTCCTCCAGATTCTGCCTTTTGGTGCTCTGGCCTCGTCCGCTGGATTTGTTTTGTGTGTGAAGCTAACTCCATCCAGATAAAACGCTATTTGCTTTGTCCAAACCTCACTGCTGTAATCCTTTTTCATCATTTTTGCAAAGTTATATCGCTTTCGAATATCAGTCTTACTTAATATTCCTTTTTTCCTTGCTTGCAGATAATGGTATCCATTTTCATTCAAAAAACGCCGCAATGTGCGTGAAGAAATATCCTTTGGGTTTATTCCTGAGTTGAGAAGCAATTTTTTAGAAGTAAAATTGCTATTTTCCTCTCTTAAAATATTAATATTTCGCAGAACAGAGCGTTTTTGTCTTAAAGTCAGTTTCTCAGGCCTGCCACCACCTCTTTCGTTTTTCTGCTTTTGTTTGAAATCCTTTTTAAATTTCTCATTCCATATTCTATATACACTTGGCAAAGACACTCCGCATTCTTCTGCAACTTCTTTAGCTGTACGCATTCCAGTTTTCCCCACTAGTTTTATGTATGCTCCCTTTTCTGCTGAAAACTTTCCAGTAAACACCATGTTTAATACAATTTTTAGCATTATACACTGGATGTCTATGACGTCATTAATTGTACAATAATTACATGTAATTGGTACAACATTTATGATGTAATACTAACGTCATATGAACCTTAGTACATCATTCCAGTACCCTTAACCGCTTTTCAAGCGTTCGAAATTATGGACATATCAGTCATTACAGGTCAGACAATCGTGGACAAAACCTGTTAATAAAACTCGCAGTTATGTACATTTTTGTTCAATATTCGTTAATACATGCGCATCACGCCACATGGGCCCCCTCTCCCCCCGGAACAATGTTGCAGTAATGGGTCTATAGTGTGGGGATGGCGAATCCAACATTGAATGGGGGAAAGGAGGGCAGAATGTGGAATACAATTTGGTTAATGCAATTTCATTATGATATTAATTAGTTTTATTAACAGTTTTGTCCACGATTGTAGTACAACCGGCACTTTGTACCTACCAAATCCTGATAAAAACTTCCGGCTGTACTAGCCAGGATGGCGTGGCCTGACGTGAGCGAGTTAAAATTTTCGTGGACGTCAAACAATAAGGGAAACGACTAGAGTTACGCTTCTGGTATAACTTCCTATTCTGTGGCAACGCTTTAACCAGACTGTTAACCATGGCTATAAATGTTAAAAATTATTGTAGGCAATGCTTTGGGATGATAAATTTGTAGTTTTTCTATTTATTAGACATGAATGAACTTCCTTTTAAATGTTTAAATCATAATTATGATTACCATTTGCTTATTTGGGCTTTTAAGCACGGTTCACCATGATATTGATAAAATGTTTGATGTCTTTAATAGCTTTAAAAACAAGAGGTTAACCGTAGCTGCATGAACATCGTATTTGTGCACAATTCGCAGTTGTGATAACTTGATCTTCTCTGATACAATCCTGCATTTTCTGGAAATGTCAAAAATGCTACAATGTCAACACAAGTATGCCAGCAAACATAACATTTCTCATTATTGTCGGTGGTTAACCGTCACAGTTAACCATGGTTAACTGTTCAGCGTGACATGAAACCAAAGGTAGATATTAGCCCCAAGGCACGAACTATACAGTTAACAAGAGCAGAAGATGCACAATTAATTTGTCTAATGCATTTTTTCACTAAGCCTTCTCCAAACTCTAAGTTTATGTACTGCACATGCATGTCGGTGCATCAAAAGCACTTGCAAATCTATCTGGTTAAATTAACATATAGTGTTGATCAGCGGTTTTTTGTTTGTAAAAGCAGATATAGTCGAAAAAATAATGTTTTTTGTCTCGTCTTAAAAAGCTTAAAAATCTCGACTGAAAGGAATATACATTGTGAACCGTAAAGCCCTCAGCAGCTGATTGGATTTTAACAGGGAAAACTGCAATTTATTGAAGGCAATCATGGACAAAAGTGTTAATAAAATCAATCGACATTTTAGGAAAATACAATCAAACAGTTTTATACAGCCCCACTCCCCCACCCAATGTTGCCATGATTTTCCTCTCATTTTAATTGTAGTTCAACAACATTGTGTTGGGGGGGGGGGGGAGGTTTTAGACAAAATACAGGAATTAAACCACAATTTAAACTCACACAGACAAATTAAAATTTTATTAACAAGTTATGTCAACGATTGTAGATCTTCAGGTTTGTTGTTGAATATATTCAAAACTTCAATGTCTGTTATTTCATCTTGCTTTTCAGGTACGCCATGGATGAGTATTCAAACAATTCCTTCTGCCATATTGTTCTAATTCAGCAAGGTTGTCTTGCAACTTCCCACATTGATCAGCAAAGTTTCTTTGAAGTGATTTTAGTTCCACAATTTTTTCATTAGCACTGGAAACGGCAAAGGATAGACTTTCATAAACTTGCTGTTTTACATCTTCCAAAATTGCCCTTGCAATAAAATTGCCCTTTCATAAAATTGCCCTTTCATAAAATTGCCTGTTAAGCTTGATAATTTAGTTGACACATTACCAACAAAATTTTCGTTTTCCATAATACTCTGAGCAATACACATGGAAACTGCCTGAGCAATTCTATGATGGTTTTGTCTTTAGAAATTAGCTCAAATATACTTTAGATCAGCAGGTTTGACAGTGCCACTACTTTTTGTTTGTGATTCATGTTGTTCTTGGTTGGACATGTTAAAATTCAATGATTTAACTGATACTTTGCCAATTCGCTGTTAGTGTTTGCGATTCTGACTGACAATATGATTAACAACGTGCTTAAAAATGTTTGAATGGAAGAATATTTATTTTGATATAACCCTAAAAGATAATGGCATATTAAGGAAAAAATTGTTCAGTGCACTTTGATATACATCCTACTCAGTCGCCATCTGCAAGGTAAGTTCCATCAACATTGACACCCATGCCAAATGTGATAGTACAAAATACTACCCAAACCGTCCAATTAACTGTGCAAAATTCTCTCTCCACTACATCTTTAACTAAGTGGTGTGTCTTCTTGTGGGTACATCGCAAAAAGTCTTGTTTGATCATCCATAGGCCCTTGCCCTGTGGGCAAAACATAAGACTCTGGTCCAAGTGCCTCATGAAATGCTTCATACAAATCCTTAACATGGGCTCTTTTTCTACAAAATCTCAGGACTTTCTGTGTATTCAGCTTTCTTGTTTTTAGCTCATCTATCAGCCATTGGAAGATTTTGAAAGATCATTGCAGGAGTCAATTACAGACACAGAAATCTAATGTTAGGTTAATTTGATGTGGTTACAAGCTGGACACAGTCTTTCATTGCTAAATCCTTGAAGATCAAATTCCTGACACGACACTATCCTTGTACTTTTCCAAAATGTTGCAGTCAATGAAGAAAAGCCATCCGAGGGAAGTGAAATCTCGACAAGACTACCTGTTTCTCAAGATCGGATTTCAGTCAGGCTACGATCAAAGGTGACGTGTCAGGAACTTATCCGGATGGGACCAATGAAACATAGAGGAGAGATAGACATATCAGCACAAGATACATTGACCGCGGTATTATCGAATGGTGAGCCTAATTCCTCAACCGTAGACGAATGTCCTGTTGGAAACGTATCAATTGCTAGTGTCACTAATACAGCTGAAATGGTTGCAATCACGCCAGAAGATGACGTACGTTTAACAACAACAAGCCCAATAACAGATGCAAGCGGCATTCCTTCCATGAAATCAATCAGTTTGGACTATTTTCTGTGGCTGGTTAATCGACTATCAAAAAGGGCGGCCGATGAGAATTCTTTTGTTCCAGGATTCACAGCCGTTAGAAGCTCGTTAACTAATTTAAATTTTCATGACACCACAAAGATTCTTACTCCAATCTTACCGTATCCAGCTACTACATACGATGCAATATTCACCACAATGATAAATTTCCAAGACGCTCTCAAGCAGAAAGGAGATACGTATGGCGGTTTGTGGGCAGACGAAGGTGTATACCGCATTGCAAAAGAAATTCAACTCCTAAAGCCAGATAAATTTAGCAACATATTTCTTGGTCTTGGAGGGTTTCATATGGAGAAAATTGTGTTCACGTGTCTTGGCGCATATTTGGAACCGTCGGGAATATTTTCTGTTTTAGTCGAAACCGAGTGCTATGGTACGGATGCTATCAATGGTGTGATTTCTGGTTCCTATTATTCCAGGGCTCGTACAGCCCATTCTTCGATCAACGAGGTTATCATGTCCTTGATGCTAGAGGCATTTCAAGCAGAATATCCAGAAAAGAGTGACCTATTTGAAGACCTTTTAGCAGACTGTCAATCTGAGGAGATGACAACTGATTATTGGAACACCATAAAGGAGCAGTCTAAAGATATAGAGGAAGACTTCAAAGATTTC